>PVKA01002342.1:0-79424 GCA_004027165.1 Ctenomys sociabilis
GGGGGGGGGATGATGCTATGAAAATGCAAAGGAGGCTTTTGAGTCACGAAAGCCCTGACTGGTTGGACAATGGAGGCGCCCACATGTCCTCCTGCGTTGTGGGCTTCTCCTTCCTCAATGGCCTTTGTGGCTCATAGGATACAATCACCACTCAACATTGACATGATAGGGAAGATCCCCTTTGCTCCTCTCTGGCACATCATTTAAATAAGAGGCCTCTCAAAATTCACTTTTGAAGAACCCTTCTGTAACTGTTGGGAATTTCTGTGCATGTAAATGTTATCCATCCCTGTGCAGCTTGCTGGGAAATGCTCCTCGAGACTGTCACCTGAAAGTGACATCCTAGATGACCATCCTCCAATTATAATGTCTTAGTGGTACCCAGGATCTACACTTAGGATGAGGAACCCTCACACTTGGGCTCTGTTCTCTGGTCCAATCTCACCCCTCCTCCATCTCTATCCTCTTCCTTCCTGGCCTGCCTTCCCAAAAGCCCACCTTTAGGTCAGGGCATAAAATTCAGTCCCAATAAGTTAGACCTCATTACCAAATAAAATAACTGCTGTCTAATCTGGCTTCCAAAAAATTGGATTTAGAATGCAGATAGTTTACTTGAGACAAGAAGGAACTTCTTGGGGAGTGGGGAAATGAGATGCCAAAAGAAATCAAAGATACATTTTCAATCCATAAAGGGGGCAGCAGTAGCTGAATCCCACAGGGGCCACTGTGGGAACCAATGTAGGATGTGTACCCCAGTATTAACACCAGGAAAAGAAAGATGGAGCTGGGAATTTATGGATAAGCTCTCCAACATCTCTGGGCTATCGGATGCATCCTGGGGGTAAGAACATTCTAGTATATCCACAGTGTCTTTTGGGCAGGTACAGAGAGCTTTGAGGTCAGAAAGTATCATCCAGAACCAAGAAGCCAGCTGTGTGGTCTGAATTAGGGAGGATGAGGAGACACATGTAGGAGAAGTATGTGCTTCAGTGCCCTTAATTGATGCAGGGATGCTGGCCAGTTAATCTGTGCTTTGTTTCAGATATGGTTTCCTTTGCCCACCTTCCGTGTTTGTAAATAGATTTGAGTTAACCACCAAAATGTACAAAGTGGAGAGATCTCACATAGTAACCCTGTTTCTAGTTTTTTCTGAAAAAAATAGCATCTGGGCCCACATTTCCTGGCAACAATGGGACTGAGAACAGCTGTCTCTCTTACACAAGGCAAGTGCTATCCTAGCCCATGACTGTGTGGGATCACTTAATATCTATTAGGTACCTGACTCTGGTGACATCTGAATTTAAGATCCCCTGTTCTAAAAGTGCTGCTATCCTGATCTTTCTGTAGAGCAGCACAAACATGGTACAATTTGTTTGCTTTACCTTGCCTTTCCAGCACCCAGTAGACTCCACATTTTCCCCATCACAACCCTCTTAATCCCCATGGGATATTTCTCAATGAAAAGAACCAGGAGACCAGAGCCACTAAAACATATCAGGACCCCAGAGTTATTACAAACCTTTGTACTCTGGACCAGATGCCAATTTCAATATATATGAAACTTCATAAATACATGTATATAAATTTTAAAGAACCATCTATTTTTCATGAACTTGTGTCTTTCTTTTATTTTTTTAATCTTTCAATATGAAACTCCAATATTTTTCCTTCATTACTCCCTCTTCCCTTCCTTTCCTCCTTCCTTCCTTCCTTCCTTCCTTCCTTCCTTCCTTCCTTCCTTCCTTCCTTCCTTCTCTTTCTTAAGCTTTCCTTGTTGCTCAATATACTCCACATTAACACTTGGGTTTGTCTAATAAGTAATTAAATCCCCCCCATCACAAACCCTAGATCCCCCGTGTTTCACTGGAAATCTCTCTGTACCCTCCAGGGGAGCTGGCACTGTTATTTATTGTTTTTGTTTCAAATCATTATTTAATCAAGAAGGGAAAAAAGGCAACCTCTCACTTACACTTCAAAATTTAATTTCAGATGAATTCCGAGATCAAGAGGCAGCTTGGCCTAATAGGTTACAAAAATACAATCAAGAAGAGAATTCCAATTAAACTGAACAAGTCCATTTACGGAGCTTCAAACGGCTGCATGGAGAGAGACGGCTATAAATTTTTTACTCCCTCTTTGCCATATGGGGGACTGGAAATTCTCATGAGAGTACAGAGCTGCATGGCAGAGCTTTTAGCTACAGGGTTCTGGTTACTCTTCTTTAAAAAATCCTTTTGTTTCACAAAGACATTAAGTTTATTTTCCTTGCTGTTGTTCATCTTCCTTCGAACACTAATCAGGAAGACAACAAAAGAATGGATTCATTGACCTGCTGGGAGTTCATCAAGGAGGAGAAGGAGATGGGGAAAGACAGAGAGAGCTGCTGAGATTATGGGGAGATGACAAGGTCCTGTAAGATGAGGGTCACTGCCAGGGCAGGAAGTGCAGCTGACCCTGGGGAGGAGGAGGTGGTTTGACCTTCTCTGGTTCCTTTCTTTCACCAGGAATCTGAAATGAATAGTGACTTCTGGCTCCTCCTTCGGGAACTTCTCCGGAGGGCCCCTGCTCACCAACTTTGGAAAAATCTCTACATAGCCATAGCTAGACAGTATGTTTCCCTTGCCAAGATAGAAAAGACAAAGATAAATTCAAAGTAATGAGCTTTTTTTAAAATCCAGCACTGTGCATTAGATTTAGACATCTTTTGGCTCCAGTTCACATCCTTCATACATTTTCTAGTGACGGAAGACGGCAGTGCTTCTTCTGTCTTGGCACAAGTAAAGGTTGACACTACCATGTAACATCTCATTAAACAAACAAACAAACACAAGTGGTCCTCAAAATCTCTAGTGTCACCCCATCCTATGGGTCCTCTCAGCAATAATAAATGGCTTGGGTGTTGAGGCTCCAAGGGGTGTCCTAGACCCTGGAGCAGGGTTCTGAAATCCAGAACCATCCACACTGTCCTTCAGCCTCATTTTCTCTATCTGCAGCAGGGGAAACAAAAGCCCATGTGTCTTTTGTCATGCATGTTGTGATGTCTGCCTGTGATTTTGTGTATTATTTAGCTCCTCAAGGCCGGAGATTGCTTCTGGGCTTGTTTGGGGGTGACAAAAAAGTAACAGTAGCATCTATTGTATATGGAGTGCTACACCCTGTAATTCGGAATAAGCTCTTTGCACAGAACAGAAGTGACATGTAAGTAAGCACTGCTGTTTGCCTGTGACTGGAACACATAGTAGGTGCTTAATGCATATTTCAGAAATGAGTGGATACTGTGTCTCCGTCTTCATAACCATCCTGTAAGTAGCTATCATTATTAGCCTAAGACACGGATGAGGATACTGAGAATCGCAAAAGGAAAATGACATGAAGGAGGTTGTAATTAAACACTTGGATTCTGAAATCAGAATTTCTGGGTTCAAAGCCTAGGTTTTTTTTTTTTTTTTTTTTACTTGGCTTTTTTAGGTAGTAGTCTAAAAGAATGAAGGGTTAGTGGACGTTCACCTCCAGGGATCTTCTAAAAATAAATGACAAGGATTAACATAAAGAATTCAGTCAGGCATCTGGTGTATAATAGTGGCTCAATATGTATTAACTTTTGCTGTCACCCAGAGCCTCACAGGGAGACAATTTCAAGGATTCCAGAGAACCCGGATCTACTCTTACATCTTCATTATTCATGCTGTTTTGCCTTCTCCAGCTTATAGCTATCGTGAGACTCTTTGCTGGGTCTCATGTGCCCTGTTTTTTAATTGGTCTTTCTGTCTGTGCAGGTATTTGGTGACAGGAGGTTTGGCCTAAGCTGAAAGCAGGAGGAGCCAAAGAAAGAATCCTGCCCTTCTCCTGGGTCCAGCTTCACACTGATCAGGACCCTTCCAGAGTCCCGCTCTCATGATGGGGGACTTTAATAGGGAAACCCACACACAGAGAAAGGGTTTGGCCGCACCTTGGCCCTCAGCCATCTCTTCTTGCCATCTGCCCTCCATGCTTGCTATCAGAATAAGTTTCCAAGCTGTGAGATCTTATCCATACAGCCCCATTTTCCTCCCAACTGGGCTATATTCCTGGGTCACTTTGCCTCTCAGAGCATCCCATCTGAAAAAAGGTGATAATAGTTTCATCTCTCTCAAAGAACTGTTGTGTGGATCAACTGAGGGCAAAACCGTGTAAAGTATGTGACAGTGCCTGCCGCATAGTGGTCTTCCTCCCTCTTTCCTGCCATCAGCCATCTGAAACTAATAAACTCCTACCCATCCCCCAAAGCCTAGGTCAAATGTTCTCTTATTATAAAACCATCGGAGACATCAAGACATTTTCTGACCCTTCCCCTGTATATTATCCTTGCTTTCACCACTGCCAGAGGTGACGTGAAAGTTATCAACACTTGTTTGGGGGTAGACATTGCCTCATTAGAATGGATGTTGGTCTTGATGTTGAAGGGGGTTCAGTGTCACATTTTAGTGGCTGGATTGTGAGGAGGTCCAGAACGTGTGAAGGGAAGAAGGGGATAAATGGGTTGATGGGATGGGGTGCATGGGTTACAGGGACTGTTTACCAACTGGCATGCAAATATTTGAGTAGTTTCCCAGGAAGAGTTGGTATGGATGCACACAGGTTTGAACTTAACCTTAAGATTAACACCATAGCCCTATATTGACTGCCATATTCTGTTGGCTAAACTGTGAACTCTAGGAGTTAATGAAGACTACTTATTTCACCTCCCAGCTGCCTTGAAGAGAAATGGTTGAGGGAAAATAAGACCCTTGAGTACATTGTTAAGGGGCCTTACCCCATTTCCATAGGACCTTCTGTTTGATTCCAGGCTGTGTCCAAACAACAGAACCTCGAGTTACCTTAGCTCATGAGCTACAATTTCACTAGTAGTCAAGCCCAGCATTTGCATAATCATATATGCAAATGAGACCTACCAATGTAATATACCCATCCTTGATATTTTGAAGAGCTATGCATGTTAAGTGCCAGCAGCTGAGCGTGGCAGGAGTCATGGTACAGAAGACTCTTCATGCTCAGGTTCCTGTTCTCCGCCAGAGGCCTGTAATTGTGTCTCAACCCTCATCTCCAATCTTCATTTCTCCCTTTCATTGGCTAAATGCTACCCTGCCTTAATTTCTCAGGTCATTGTTATTTCTTCTGCCTACCTAACTCCTAAGGCCTTCTTCTGCCTGCCGATTTTCTCCCCATTCCCAGCCCTGATTATTGTGCACTGTCTGTCTCTCCGCATTAGCAGGCACAAACTGTTTCTTTTTCAGTCCTAGGATCCCAAAAGCCAAGACAGACTCTGACCCTTGAAAGATGCTCTGTAGATGCTGATAGACTTGAATGAATGTTTGACAGGTGATTTCATGAAACAGATTCTGATGTCTTCTCTAACTTAGAGAAAAAAACTCTAGGGCCAGGCTTCTGGAATACCTCCGGGCCCACCTGGAACCTTCTTCTGTCTATGTCTGAGCAATAGAGAAGATGATAAAGATCTGAGCATGGAAGGTTCTCAGCAGACCAGATCCAGGGAATACCAGATTATTCCAGGAGCCAGGCAACCTGGAGAGTTGGCTGCAGCTGCCACTTGGATCAGGATGAAACTGGTCTCTGTCATCTCTGTGGTTATCACTGCCACTTCCATTGTTACTGAAACCGTGCTGCTGTCACTGTCTGCAAACATTAGATGGACTTGCTCCTCATGCACTACCTTCCACAGCTTTTATTTACATTAAGTCTTGACAACCAATCTCACGAGCTCGGGCTCTGATTGTTGTTTTTCTGATTTGAAGGAGAATGAGACACAGTGTTTATATAACTTGCTCACGACTTCACGTCTGCTCAAGTGCAGAGCTGGGACCTGGAATGTTGTTATCATCATGTGCTTAATATTCACTGAGTTTTGCCCCTGAGGTAAGCACTGGACTCAACATTGTCTTCTGAATAAGAGACTGGCTTTATCTATTATCATTATTTTCCAGACGAGGAAACTAAGGCTCAGAAAGGTTTAAATAATCTACACACAGCTCAGAGCCAGCATTTGAGCACAAAATTATAATCCATGGATTTTAAACAAGTCTGCCTTGCCATAGCCCACGGACATCTCTTTTCTGTGAGCCTCGTTTTCATTCCTGATAATCAGGGTAATGGGCTTAGATGAACTCCTAAGGTCTCTGCTGTTATTTCTAACAGACAGGAAAACCTTGGGGACATGATTCTTGGTAAATCTTTGGTTCAACCCGGAGCCTCCTTTCATCTCTGCCTTGTAAGAAGAAAGATTAGAAAGGACTGAGCATGGACTACATCTACGTAGGTGATGATGTCCTTGGGTTGCAGCTCTTCTGATAAGAGCTGGGCTCATGTGAGACGTTGAGGCATCTTACACAAAAGCCATCTAAAACCTGTGTGTTTTAGGACAAGAAACTGCCAGGAGCCCACCTAGTGACATTAATGGCTAGTGTGCGAGGGCAAATCCAGCTTTCTGTGATCTCTGACAGACAGCTTACAAGGGAAACATCCCTAACCTACTGTACAAGTTGTTTCCAATGGTGCTTGGTACTAGGGTCAGTTAGGCCACCACAAACACCAGGACCAGGGAGGTTGGGCAGCCCTTGCTCCTTCAGAAGCATTCATCTATATTTTATGGCTCATATTTCAAATGTATTTTCTCCTTTGCCCCTGGGAGGCAAGAGGGATAACATAACCATGCCCGTTTCTCAGTTGAGGAAGCTGAGGCCGAGAGGGGTAAAATGATCTTTTTGATCAAGTTAAAACTTGCACCCAGGCCTCTGGATTCTCTGGTGTGGACATCTCCCTTCCTTTTTTTGGTACTTGCAGTTGAATTGAGGGCCTTTAGAGTGTGCGGCACCTCTAGGCTGTCCTTCCTCCTTTTGGGGTTTTGCTAAGCTGCCCCTAGCTGTGTCTGAAGTTATGATCCTCTTGCCTCAGCCTCCCAGAGTGCTGAAGTTATAGGCGTGCACCATCACACCAGGCTGAGAACCCCCATTTGAGGATGTTTAGGAAGGAGAGAATGTAGGCATGCATGTGCCCTGTACCAGTACTCAGTAGCCGTGGACCTCCTCACAAAGAAGGCATCTGGGGAGAGCTGCGGATGGACCCAGGCAGGCAGAGGATTTGGATCAAAATGAGACCTTGGTGACACAAGGTGGCTGACTGGAGAAGAAGGATTCCCTAGAACGTACTGTGAAGAGCTATCACATCAAGCGGGGCTCTCAGTGGCTTAACCCTGCCTCACATTTCTTGACCTCTCTGCAAGCAACCCTGCACTTTTCCTGGCTTCTGCCTCATCTTACTTCTGAAAGGAGCAGCTCCCTGAAGTTTTCAAGTTCTCATGTAGCTGGACAAACAGGTCATTTATGTATAGCTTTCTAACATCTTAGGTCTGTCCCTTCCTAGCTGTGTGGCTGTCATTATTGGTTGTGCCAGCACTGACTTTTCCCCCCTCTTTGTCTGCCTCTCTCTCCCATTATTACATTGGGTTTGCTCTTGCCTTGCTCTGTAACATTAGCCCACATCTTAACCTTTCTGAGCTTGGTATTTCTGCTTTCTATGTGGAAGGGATGACTGACAGCAGCTGCTCCCTCAAGCACTGAAGACCTTGCGTGGACACATGAGAACAGACCGGTCAAGTATCATGAGCTCCTTAGAGGAAAATTCTCATATAAATTCAAGGTCACATTTATAGTTGGAATCAAATTCCAGCTGCGAACAAATGCTGCCAACCAGCTGGCATAAATGATGCAGAATTTGAGTAAAAATCTAGAGCCTGTGTCAAGTCAAAGACCCTTGTCCCCACCCCTTGTTCTCTGTCCCTTGTCAGAGAAATCTACTATGATATCTCACACATGTATTCTTGTAGGTGTCACTCTGGAGACCAATATTTATTATACAATATCCCCTGCTAAAAGATCATGGGTATTTAGGCTTTCTTACTCTGCTCCCCCCCAAATCCCCAAGCCAAGTGTTGCCAAAGGCTGTGGAATGACCATTTGGTTAATTAGGAATGAGGTCTGGAGCCAGTGGGATATTTTGCTCAAAACTGAATTAAAATGTATCATACACTGCCCTGAACTTGTACCTCCACCTCCCCCAAGTGTGGTGGCAGGGCTGGCAGAGGAGGCTGTACAGAATACTTACTACACCCCTGGCCGACAGGAAGCTGAGCATCTGGAGAGGCTGGCTGGGTGGGTGGCTGGACTGGGCCTCGGGGCTGGCCTTGCCGAGGGTCTTGGAGCAGCGGCGGGAGTGCCTTTGGCGGGACTTCCGCCCTTCCTCAGGGGACCGGCCTCGGTGCCTGTATGCAGGGGAGAGAGACCTGAGGGTCTTTTGAAGGTGAGAAGGATAGAGAGACAATTGAGGGATCAACATATCATCTGAAGATGATGGTGTATTGGTATACGTTTGCACATGGTCATATAATGTATGTTCTGAGACATGGGTGTGTTCATGAAAATTAGACTGTGTATATATCCAGCAATACATCTATTTATGCATGCACCTACCTATTCACTGGTCTGTCCATCCATCCATCCATCTTTCCATCCATCCATCTGTCTTTCCATCCATCCATCCATCCATCCATCCATCCATCCATCCATCCATCCATCCATCCATCCATCTTTCCATCCATCCATCCATCCATTTTTCCATCCTTCTGCCCACTCATTCTTCTATCCACCTCCCCAGCCATACATCTATCCACCCATTCAATCCTCATTCATTGTCTCATTTGGTTGTTTGATTGCTGCTCACTCTTGCTGCTCACTCTTGTACCTGACATGATTTGGGGGCTAATGTTCACCTGTCAATAGAGCGAAGGTCCTTTCCTTTTTTTTTAAAGGTCCTTTCCTGATCCCTTTATGCCTGTGTGATTTCCTGCCATGTGCCCGCGTGTGTGTTTGGGCATGCCTATCCACGTTTCCAAGAGTTTGCTGATACCGTAACTGCCTGTGTTCCTCCCATAAAATGGAGCCAAAACATTGAATATTCCTAAAATATTGGGGGAAAGGTGACTGGATAAAGGTACAGAAATAGCTTTGCAAGCTTGTTAAGTTCAGCTCTGGCTGTCCTGTGTGCACTGATTCAGAGGCCTGTGTGACTCCTAGAAGGGGCACGTTTGGTGCAGGCCCCATCACCTTTCTGAGACATGGCAGGAGATACAAATAACACTGTACGGATCTAGTGAGCACCTATCAACCCTTCCTGAGCCACCTTCAAAGTCCTCTCTACCACTTCAAGACAGGCAGATCTGTTCTATGTCCCCATTGTGCAGATGAGGGAACTGAGAGCTCTGAGACATTTAGGATGCTGCCTGAGCTCACACAGTTTAAAAGCAGCAGGACCAGAACAGCCTTCTGTGCCTGTAGGAACTGCCCTTGTTTTGTGCTTGCTGCTCTGGACTGCCCTCCTCTTTTCTGCTGCAGATCTCCTTCAGCTCGGCAGCCACTCAGGCGGCAACACCACCAGGCGCCAGAACAGTGGCAGGACATCCAGGGCTAGTATTTGTGACTTTAACCATTTCTCTAGAGGTAAGTTGCTGGGTCTCTGCATAATCCTCGGGCCTAGACCAGGAGGCCTTAGCCAGGAAGAGCAACCTGGAGATGGAGCAACCATGCTGCACCACTCGGAGCTACGTACTTGTCCCTGCATCCCAGCTGTGGGATCTCACTTTGCCTCTTTGCCCACCACGAGGCTGTTTTCTCAGCTGTAACTCGTCAGTGCTGTGATTTAGCTTTGGGACCCATGCATGGCTGAACAAGCCAAGGGAGCCTGTATATCATGGGCAAGTGCAGGATGTCTCTGTAAGTGGGTGTCAGGGTGAGCCTGCCATAGCCTTTGGCTTGTAGCAGGTAGTATGGGAGAGCCTCAAAGAGATGAGGGCCCTATTCTGGATTAGATGCTTGCAGAAAGCAGAGTAATTCAATGACTGGGCACCTACATCCATCTTGTCTAAAAGAGAGGACTAGATCATGGTCAATGACCTAACTGCCTAGCAAGCAGGAACCACTCAAAGGAGATAGACGGGCATTCGGAAGATGTCATGTTTGGGACAAAGCTCTCATTTCACCGGGACACAGACCTAACTAGGGAAGGGTCCTTTTTCTGTCTTGCGCAATCAGGCTCACAGCAGAGCCACATCTGATGGTGATGTTGGCCGTCAATGTTCAGCAGGGACACCAAGGGCAGGTCCTAGCAGGGGCTGCTGTCTCCAAGGCTTCCCACATGCCACTGTGTGCTCCAACGTCTGGAGAGATTTAAACACTGCCCTGACACTGCTGTGGCTGAATTAGGAGGTTGGCTGGACTGGAGGACCCAGGCATTACTATTAAAGAGAAAAAAAGAAAACCTCCTAAGGTGACTGAAAACTGCAGCTGAAGAGGAGAAGCACTGGTCTAATTCATGATGCTACTTGGCTGAATAAGAGTGAGAAAGTGTTTGGAATCACAGCATAGTGCCTGGCACAGAGCAGGATTTGAGTAAATAGTTTTCTTCTTCCAACACCCTCTTCCTCATCCTCCTTCTTTCCTCTTCCCTCATCCCCCACCTGTTGCCCCCTTCCTTTTCTCTTCATCCTGTCTGTTCTCTTACTCTTTTCTTACTCTTCCCCTCCCCTCTTCTCCTTCTCTTCACCTCCTGCTCCTTTTTTCCTTTCCCTTCCTTCCTGCCTCTTGCTCCTCCTCCTTCTTTCTCTTCCCCCTCCTGCGTTCTGCCCATCCTTCTTCCATTCTTCTCTTTTCCTTTGGTCCTCCTGATTTCTCTGGCATAAGGTGAGACCTAGATTTTTAAATCTCCCCAGGTGTTGTGGACATGTAGTCAAGGGTGAGAAACACTTCAGAAGGAGAAAAGCGGCCTGTACATCTGGATCTGGACCTGATATTCCTGCTAGACCTCAGCAATCCCAAACAGCATCACCACCAAAACCCTACTTCTTTTTGTTCTTATTCTTGTCCCTCTGCTTTTTCTTCTCTTTCTCCTTCCTCTTCTCATCCATAGGAGAAAACCTCTCCCATTCCAAGCAGAGACAGACACCAATGTAGAGACAGTGTGAGCTAGGGGAGCAGGGCCTGGGAAGGGCTTCCAATGTGGCCCTTTGTGCCACGTGACCTTTCAAAGGTGGCTCAGCTTCTCTGCTCAGAGCATTCCTTACTCAGTGAGGGCTTCTTTTTTGTCAACACTGATCTGTCACATTGTGCTAAATGATGAATAAATTTCTCACCTCCTACTCTGTACCTTGTACTTGTCAGTCTCTTTGCCCACCAAGAGGCAGTTTTCTCAACTGTAACTCAGTGAGTGTCAGGGACATATCTCAGTTTCCTCATCTTTACACAGGGAGTAACAATATTTCCTTTTTCAATGTGGGTGTAGAGAGGAGCTTTCAAGTCTATATACAAAGTGTGGCATCAAGGCACTTAAAAAGTGTGCATCGTCATGAAATTCTAGATATAAAGGGGATACTTTAGGAGTGAATTGTCATCATTCACTTGTGTATTATTTTTCGTAAAATTCCCTCAGTATCACTTGTCAATGTAAATCCATGTAAAATAGCAATGAGAACAATGGTAATAAACATTACTTCTCTGTAATGTAAAGACAAAGTGTGTATCTGGGTTCCTGAGTGTTGTGGTCCAAGCAGTCAGCGAGGCAGCCCCATCAGCACTGCAGCCCTTTCCTCCGAGCGAGTCTGGGCAGGGGCAGCACAGAGCAAAGCTGGGGAGAGCAGCACCCGGGCCTCAGCCAGGTCTCAAAGCACAAGTTGGATGACGGGTCTCTCCACTGGGCAAGAGGTTACCTGCTCTCATAGCTGGAGGAGCGAGACTCCGAGCTCTGGGACCGAGAGGGACAGCGGTGATGGCGGTGGCGGTGAGACTTTCGGGGCCGGCTTCGGGATCTTGGTGGGATGGGGGTGGGGGGAGAGAGAGAGAAACTGATATTAAGACAAACACCCATCCCCATCTTCTTCTGCAGGAGCCAGAGTCCCTCCCACAGGTCTGTGACCCCAACTGTGCAGCACTCCGCTTCCTGGGAGCTCAGAGATCTCTGCCTAGTGGTACTGAACACAGTGGAACAGAAAGGGGTTCTCTGGAGGGAATGCGAGTGACTCAGGGCCTGCCCTGCCCCCCCCTACTGCAAGCAGCCCCAGTGCAGATCATATCCTAGGCAAAAAACCACTCCCTAACCCACCTGTCCCTCAACCAAAACAGTGGCCTCCATTTTCTACAGCTTCTAGGACCACTCAGATACCTAGCTGTGGGATCAGAGGGCCACTAAAAAGATTACCAGCCCAAGGCCCCAGGGGCCGATGTATACAAAGGGCTGCTTAACCTCCAGAACAATGATCTGCTGGATATTTTGATTTTTCAAACAAATGCGAAAACACAGATATTTTTTAATGTAAAATATTCCTATTTTAAATAGAAGTTCCTTTTTTTTTTTTTTAAAGAAAAGTTACATTTTTGGGAAAAGCAAATCCAATTTGCATGATAAATCTAATCTGCCAATTTGTAACCTCAAGCCTAGAAATAAAGTCCAGATTCCCAAGTCCAGATCCTTCGCATGGAAATAGAAAGCCTTTCATAATGGGGTATGAATATAACCATCAAGGATTAGGGTCATCACCACTATAATGTAATTACAACAGTTTAGTTCAGCTGCTCGTGACCAAAGCCAATGATCCAGACATGGCTATGGTGACTGAGAGGCACAGAGAATGCCAATAGTTTGGGAATCCAGTGGGAGCTAGAGAGGCACACTGATTATCTCAAGAAAGGATACAGAGATTCCTGCAGTGTCTTCATCAGGTCCTGTCTCTTCCCTCTATAAAACATCCCCATTGCCCTCTTGAGAAGGGCACCCTGCTCTGCTACCCTACTCTGATTTTTGAAATGGAAGCATCTCGAGGCGCTGACTCTTGTCCTGCTCTCTGGCCACAGTTTTGATGTTTTCCCCCTAGCCTAGCAGACTCAACCAATTTGGGATGTGACACTCTCTATCTGTAGCCCGACCAGCACATTTCTCAGTTCCTGGTGCTGTCCTGGTGTTGGAGGTGGTGACAAGGATGGGTCTGCTGTATCTAGCACATACATCATATCAAGCACTGTGCTTCAAGCGCTGCTCTTCAACAGACACAGGTATGCCTCACAATAATTTGGGATGTAGCTAGCTTTCCTCATTTTTCCCATTTTATAGGTAAAGCAATGGTCCAGAGAGTTCAAACCACCTGCTTATCTTACTAGAACAGTCTCCCATCCTTGCTCCCCACCTGGACTCCTCTTTCTGCAGGAAACCTCTATAGCCCAGTCATCCTTCCAGCTGCCACCTCTGTCCCCTGTCTGTCTACTGTGGGTTCCTCTAGGCCAGGAGAATATCTGCCCACTTCTGTCCCTGAGCCTGGCACAGGGCTGCTATATATAAGGTCAAGGGCTATTGAATACTAGCGAGCTGAGGCAGCTGTGACCATGGGACTTGGCGAGAATAAGCCATTACTTATCTTAAAGATGCCTTGCTTTTCCTGCTCTCTCTGTCTCTGTGTATCCCACCCCCCTCTGGTTTCTGAGGCTCTGTTCATGATTTCCGAGGCTCATCCAGCTCTTGGTCCTGGAGAGAGCTGATACCTTGCCATCGCGTCCTTCCTGGTGCTCTGTGGCTGCCTATCTTGTAGCCTCACTGTGCATGCAATGTTGAGGTCTCTGAGCACATGTGCTCTATCTCTGCTTAGCGTGAAAACACTCAATATATACGATTAAATGTGTTGACTTATATTGAACAAGCCCTCTAGCCTCTAGCTAGAAGCTCTAGAGAGCATTTCCCAGGCCTTTAGCGTAGGGGCTGAAATGCTCCTCTCATTTCAGACCCCGGGGGCAGCCAAGCTGGCTGCGCACCCTCTGTGCTCCTGCCTCCCCAGCAACCAGTGACCACCTTTCATCCTATTGTCTTTGATGTTCTCTTTAGAAGCTTCTTGGCGGGAGATAAAATATTAGTTGATTAGAAAACATGCACTAACATTTGCAGGGCATAAAATAGGTGGGTTGTAATTAAATTTATTCTTAATTTGGTAAGGAACTGAACTCTCCAGGCAGCAGTGGCTGATTTGAATTTCTACTACCAGCTATAAACCATGAAACAGCTGGGCCTCGAGACTGGGGGCCAGAGCTCTACTGATAGCGCCTTACTGTAAACCCAAAATCCACAGTGTGGGTGCATATACCTGCTTACGCACATTCACACATATGATCGGAGCCCCACAATCCATGCACACATGGCACATACTCATGAAAACCACAACACATGCCCTGAATGTGTAATGCACACAGATATATAAACATATAAAGGGCTGGCTTGAGATGTCAGCGGACTAAAGCGCCTGCTTAAGCAGAGCGCAGCAGCTGGGATTCAGTCCCCAGGCAAGCTGCACCAGCCTTGTCCCCAGAGTGCACTGAGATGGTGATGGAGACTGGGCATGATGGCACATGCCTGTAATCCCAGCACTTGGGAGGCTGTATACAGGAGAATCACTATGAGTTCAATCTATATAGGGAGACCCTGAGCACCTTGTAGACCCTGACCTAAAATACAGAAATAACTGAACAAACAAACATATCACCCATACCTACACATAGAGTGCATAGAATTGACACACAATAGTCCATGGTGCACCTTTATGCTTATAACTCACATACATGCTGACACAAGCACAGACACACAAATGCATCATGTAAACTCAAGCAGGTACCACGTGGGCACATTGTATGCCTACATGTTATGCATTTGTGTACATGATATGCATGAATGTTTGCATGACATAGTGTACAGACATTTAAAAAACAATGTGCACAGTATACATATGCATAATACATATCAATATGTACACAACCCAAACACGAGGTACACACGCAGTGAGCACACGTGCAAACTGAACAGTCTCATGCACTATAAATACACATGCGTACACATCCACATTGTGTCCTATACACAACCCAGCACACTCATGCACACCCACACCCACAACTTCAAGTGCACACACAGCTCCCTCTTGTCTTTCTCCTTTCCCTTCCTTAGTCTCTCCAAGTTATTCACTTCTCCCTCTTTTCTGTTTATTTGGCAGCTACCACTTGAGCTGCTAGAAGCCAGGACTCTGATTCCCAAACTGGAGAGAGTATTCCAAGTGGTGCCCACTTACTGTTTCTTGTGCCTCTTCTCTTCCCTTCTCTTGCTTTTTGGGCTAGAGGAGCTAAATAAGAAATGTCTAATTAATTGAAAGATGTAAAAGAAATCCCAAAATGCAATTAAAGATAAAAATAAGATATTAAAATGATGAATTTATCTATCTATCTATCTATCTATCTATCTATCTATCTATCTATCTGTCTGTCTGTCTGTCTGTCTGTCTGTCTGTCTATTATCTATCTAATTTAATGAATAGAGGCATCTGCTCTAATAGTGTTTGTACATAGAATATCATGTCTGCACCTTGTACAACAAAATAACCACTACAAAAACAATATTCAGCGTAACTGTCTCATTGCTATTTGTTCTTCAATGAAATTATAGAATAAAAAAATAAATCCAAGCATTCTGGGAAAGACACTGATCATTGCCCAAGACCAGAGAAGTTGCTGCCAACTTCTTCATACAACAAGCTCTGGGAGGGATAAGGACTTGGACATGCGTGCTGAGGAAGGGGAGCTGATGATGCGAATCTCAGCTTTGGTAAGTTAAAAATGACAGTGATATTAAAGGTAAGAGTAGCAAAACCTGTCATTCTTGGAGGCTGTATTATAAGCTAGGTGCTCTCCTAAATACTTCAGTGCAGCAAAATCATTCTATTGTCCCCACAGCCTATCAAAGGAAAAGTCACTTAATAAGGGTCCATTTTACAGATGTGGAAATTGAACCTTGAGTGGCTAAGACATTTGTCGAGGAAATAAGCTGGAAAGTAGCCCAAGACCATGGGTCCCCAGAGTCTGTACTTTTTGACCACTATTTAGTTTAACTTGTAAGAGAAGAAAATTGGGACACCCAAGTAACTTGGTAGATACTGAAATGTTCTGTGCCTGCACATTCAGATTTTTTTTTTTTTGTTTATTTAATTTCTGAACCAGAGAACTTAGCTATGGATAGGATAGATTATGAGAAATCAGGGTTACAGGTAATCACATGAGACCCAAGAAGGTTAATGTTATTTTGTTACTTCAAGCCAGGCAGGCTTCAGAGGGTCACTCGGAAGTCAGCAATGTCCTGGGAAGGGGAAATCATTTTCACC
This sequence comes from Ctenomys sociabilis, assembly GCA_004027165.1. Classification (NCBI taxonomy): domain Eukaryota; kingdom Metazoa; phylum Chordata; class Mammalia; order Rodentia; family Ctenomyidae; genus Ctenomys; species Ctenomys sociabilis. The sequence continues at coordinate 16,280 of PVKA01002342.1, forward strand.
CAGTGGCCTCATACCTTGAAGTTAGTCAAAGGCACTGTCTCTGCATTCAGCCCCAGCCCCAGCCCCAGCCCCAGAACAGCGAGGACTTCCCGAAAGATCAGAGTCAAATCCCAGCTCTGCTGCTTATTTGACAACTTACTTGTCTTCTCTAAGACCCACTTTACTCATCTGTGAAGTGGGGCCGTGTTTCAGGCTGCAGAGCTGAGTGGATGTACAACACTGGCAATTGCTGTTCATGCATCCAACGAGTAAGTGACAGGGCTTCAAATTCAGCAAGGTACTGTCCCTGTGGCCACTGCTATTTAAGAAGCTGCTGATACCTGTCATGATCCTTTCTCATAGATTAGAGTGTGAAGTTTGGGGTTGATGGCATCTAGGTCTACGGCCACCTCTGCTACAATGCCTGTCTTAGTCTCAGTTTCCCCATGTGCATATCTTTGCAATTAATGAGGGTCAGATGCATGAACAGGAAGAAGGGGCTTGGTGCAGGTTCTGCTTCACACTGAGGCTCCCATAGGTGAGAGCTCAATTTATGTTCATGTGGTGTTTCCAATATACCAGGAGTTCTGTGTATGTCTTAGCTTGATATTTCAAGCAGTGGTAAAATAGACTCAGGCAGAGCTAAAGGGGGCATATCCAGAGGGATGAATCCAGGGACAATTGCCAAGCCCAATGGGAGTTAAAAGCTGGCCTAGTACATTCACAGACACCTAGCTGTGCCTTTTTTTCATGGAACCTGAGGCCCAGGAACACAAAGAAGGAGACTGAGATGCAATCCAGGAAGCTGCCCAAAGCCTGGCAAGGTAAGATGAAAGCTGAATGAGTAGCAAGAGTTTGCAAGACTCTTACCTGTGCCTTCTTTTCTTGGAGAATGACCTGATTGAAGAGAAAAGAAATGGGGTAAGGAATGAGAGAAGCAAAGACAGAGGGAGAAAGAGAAGGAGAGAAAAGAGGGATGAAAGAAAAGGAAGGGAGGAGGAGAAAAGGAGGGAAGGGAGACGATAAATATCGGTGAGTTTGGGACTCTGCTTGTGGCAGGAAGGCATCACTGTGCTTGGGATTAAGCTACCTAGGGAATCAGGTCATGTAGGATACCTAAGGATCAGGTAATGTAGGCTACCTAGGGATCAGGCCATATAGAATAACTAGGGATCAGGTCATGTAGGATACCTAGCGATCAGGTCATGTAGGCTACCTAGGGATCAGGCCATATAGAATAACTGGGGATCAGGTCATGTAGGCTACCTAGGGATCAGGCCATATAGAATAACTAGGGATCAGATCATGTAGGATACCAAGGGATCAGGTCATGTAGCCAATCCTCCTCCTCTATCAGATTTTAAAGAATATGGAGATGGCATATTATTGATTTTCATCTTGAATGCTCAGGCTAAATCTGACCAATGCTCTAATTTTTACCCAAAATTGTCAGCAAGCCTGTCCTGGATGAGCGGACTATGAAAGAACCATCTACCTCCTCATCTCCCTTTCATTTTCTCTCTTCCTCATTATGAATTATTTCTCTTTCTCCTCCTCCTCTTCATCACAACTACCATCATGATGAGACCCCCTGCTTCTCATTGTGTGCCAGGTTCTGTGTTACGCACCCATCACACACAATCTTATTCAGTCTTTCCCCAAACTCTACAGAGCACTACTTAACAAGTATCTTCCCAGACAAAAACAATGAAGCTCACCTATGTGTTAGTGAGCTGCCCATGGCTACACCATCCCCAGTATAGGTTCTACTCATTCTTCAGAGCTGCCCTCACTCTTCTATTCTCACTGAGCGTTTCCTAGCATTTTTGAATCCCTCATACTGACTGATCCCTCCTCTCTGGTTACTCAATCCCCAGGAGAGTTTCTGAACTTGTGCTGACCAGTCTTCTGCCCATTATCATCACCAGTTTCCCTCAGTAGGGCATGAGCAATTTTGGAGAGGGAGCTGGGTTTTGGTCACTGTTTCTTTTTGGGTCCTAGAATCTTTATTCACAGTACTATGAGTGCTCAATAAACAGATATGAAAAATGAGATTTTGCAAAAACAACTCGCAAGCTTTGTTAGTTGAGAGAGAAAAAAGCTCCATGATTCCCCTATTCCTAGTTCTACTTTCAAAGAAAAATGTCAACCATCATTAACCAAGTATGGTATGAAATTGGAGAAGCTGGATCAGGAGCAGGGAGATGCTTAGTAGGTGAGGTCTTGGGAAGGACATGTGTTAGTGTTTCCCATCATCTGTCTTATGAAGCTACAGGCCTTTCGCTGCACAGGTGGTCAGAAAAGGTCTATTTATAACCTGGTAAATCTCTTTTTCGTGAGAAGAAACTCTTTGGTGAGAAGCCACATGACTTCTAGGATGTTCATATTAAAAAGTCCCTCAAAATGGTATGGATCATTCATCCTGGGAAGGTGATAAAATGTTAGTCTATATTCAGAGGCATGGCATTGGCTCTACAACCATAGGCCTCAGGTAGAAAGATTTTCTGATACTAAATTAATAAGATATCACTAATTTCTCCAAGTCTTGTATTCATTCACCAATCTTGCCATCTCTTAAAAAATCATGAACTCAGAAAACATCCATAGAAAAGTCTGCTCAGGCGATGGAAATAATCAGTAAGATCCGAGTTCAAGGCATTTGAGCAACATAAGCCAAGAGAACACCAACCCTTCGTTTGGGAAAACCCACACTGGAGACCCTCTGAAGTAGCCATTAGGTACAGAGGGAAAGCCTGATGATCTCTTACCTTTGGTTCCATGGTTGTTTAATTGCATAAATCATTCACAATGCAAGTAGTAGAATTAGAAGGCGAAAAGAAGCAAAATAAAATATAAGCAACCCTTTCCTATTATCTATAGTTAACTGGAGGGCTTGGGAAATGTGTGTCAGAGAGAACAGGCTGCAATGATGCTCCTTCTGAATGCACAGTAGCTACTTGGTGTTGGGTGATGGCTGCCTATGGAAAATGGCTCACGAAGACAGAGCTTTTTATACAGAGGAACTGTGACACCAGATTGTCCCACTGCAAAGTCTCCACGTATAACATGGCATATGAAACATGACTAAAGCTCCCAGGTGATTTATGTCTTAGCGCCCCCCCATATATAACTATCTTCTAGTTCATTATGCCCTGCCCCCTTATCCAAAAGGGTGGGCCTTCCAAGCATCCATGTTTTCCAACATGATCCAACCTACTATGAAGCAGATGCCTGTCCCCTTACCATGAGAAGCCTCCACTTGGGAATTTGAAATGTGGAACAACATAGGGAGTTCAGGGTCTGCTTGTGGGTTGACCTCCAACATGGAGAGATGGGACAGGGAGCAGCCTTTTCCTCTCACATGGAGCAGGAATCAGAGGAAACTCTGCACCTTGTTTGACTTCTACAGGCTTTGTACTTTTTGGTCCCATCCCCCACCCAGGCATAATTGGTCCCTGAGTCTCTCCTGACTTCTTTCCCCTTCTGGTTCCATGTAGCTTTAGCTACCTGGTCCTCTCAAGTATAGTCCTAAACAAGGAAACATTGATAGAGTAAATGCCCTCCATAAATGGCATGAGATGCTTCCAAATGACCTTTTGGTGTCCCCACCTCTATCCAACCTGGGTCAACTCCATTTGCAGAGGGGAAAAGGACAATACCTGTGTCGCTTATGCTTCTTGGAACTTTTCTTCTTCTTTTTCTTGACAGGTGATGGGCTATAGGATGGGGACCTGTATGGAGGAAGACATACTTCATAGGGAGGTTTCTAGAATCACTCCATCAACCCCTATGCAGGATCTTGATTCTTTGAGAACCACCCATCAAAGGTAATGTCAGTACTGACAGTAGTTTGCATGTGTCTGAAACATGATCATATAGTTTATATGCAATATTTCATCTAATTCTTCCATGGACTTGCTAGATAGGTAAAATTGTGACCCTCTATTTTTAGACAATGAAAGTAAGATCTGGAGAAGTGAAATGACCTTCCCAAAAATGCAGAGCTAAGAGGTGGGTGAGCTGGGATTCAAGGGGAAATCTCTCATCTGAAGGAATTTTGCTCTCCTGGTCTGCTATGGCCCTCTTTACACATTCTGTGGGTCTCCCCTCTACCTCAATCTGATAAGACTTATCCATCTGGTGAGACTAATTCCCTGGACAAGCTCTTACCAAGTGGTCATAGCATACTTGCTTAGGTATCTGAGAAAAAAGCTGCGGTAAGTTTATGGTGATGGCTCAGTAACCCAAGCTTCAATTCTGAATCTATCACCATCAGACCCCAACAGCTGGTCTCTAGGTCTGTTATTCTCCCCAGTGACAGATCAGGACTGGGATAGATGTTGCAAACCCAATGTGCATGGGAGCCTCTCCAAAACACACAGCAGGCTTGGTGGAAGACTGCAGGGAGTGGTGGGGGCTGCAAGGAACCAGTGAGCGCCTGACCAGAAGGGTGGCTGCTTCTCACATCAACTTAGTGTCTGGTGTAGGAATGTGGGCCTTGAGTTTCCAAAGTACCTGTCTTTTCATTAGAAACCTCCAGAAATCCATATTTTTTTAAAATGAAATCTGGTTTTTAAATGCTTGCCACTAATTAAAAAGAAAAAAAATGGTCTACAGGTAAAACACAGTATGTTATCAGAGACAACTAGCTGGGGAAGAACTTGTTCTTTAAGGAAACAAAGTGTCTGCCCCTAAATATGTGCTCAGTGAACATTATTGGATGAAAAGTTAGTGAATCCTGAAAATCTGCTTCCATCTTTGAACTTCCACCAATTTCTAAAGCCAGGAAATTCAAGCCATATGCTTGAGTTTATTTCCAAGCATATAATGTCTGGAACTCAGAGTCCTCACTCAGGTTCTGTCTGGGTCCACTTTAGACTTGTCCTTTTAGAATTAGACTAATGGAATGTCCAGGAAGCGGGGTTCCAGAAAGCCTAGAGTTGAAGAAAAAATGGTCCAGACCTTGCTCTCTGCTGCCCCCTGCATGATTCTATAAACACTGCGTCCAAGACTTGATGGGATGCTCAGCGGGAAGCCCTAGTTATGGGGATAAATCCTAGCCCTCTGGGGCTGAAAAAAATGAGACATGTTTTTAGTCTAGTGAGTGGTAACTCATAAGCAAAGTTCAAAATCTTTCTAAATGAAAGAAGTTCAAAAGGAATGATGCATAGTAAAGAATGGGGCCAGGGAGAAGCTCAGTAGATTAAGCAACTTCCCTGGCAAGTGCAAGGGCCTGAGTTCTATCCCCAGTTCCACACACACACACACAAACACACACACACAAAAAGAATGTATAGAGTACAAAACAGCCACCAACTGCCAAATAATATGAAGCCTATCCATTATTTTCTAGGCATTTAACCTGGTAGGTGGGGGGCAGTGGAAACAACCTGAGAGTCTGGGAGTCAAATCCTACAGACTATAACCCTCACTCTGAGTCCTTCTTTTCTCATCTCTATAATGGTTGCCTGGTCAGGAGTAAAAAGGTAATACAGATCACAGTGCTTAGCATAATCCTTTGCATGAAGCCAAGTACTCAAAAAAATTCAGCATTTGTGGCAATGACTTCATTCCACTTTGGTCATTTACTACGTGCTTGGTACCATGGCAGCTGTTTCTGCATCCATTTGTCAACGAAGGCTCACAAACCCCAAGTGGTAACTACAGTATTTTGTAGCAAAGGAAAAAGACCCAGAGAAATGAAGTCCAAGGTCATGCACCTAGTTCCGAGGCATACAGGGGATCTGAATCCGCAGAGGGAGACAATGCTGGACTCCAGAACTAGTACAATTTGTCCGCCTTGTGTCTCTTTCCCCCATTTTTAAGGTTTCCTCTCCCCTTTTGAGCTCACCTCCTTCTCTTCTTCCGGGTTGATTTTTTCTTTTTCTTCTTCCCCCTGGAGGAAGGCAGTGGAGTCAAGTCTCTGTCACGGGAGGCACTGCAGGAAGCAAGAGATGTGGCATCAGAGGACTAAAGATTCCCTGGCCTGGGACTGCTGCAGCCTGGGAAGGAGGAGGACCCTGCTCCGTGGAGGATGAGGGACCCATAGCGAATCCCTAATTAGCACCTCCTGGCTGCCTCAGTCACATTTCAGATTAAGTGCCTCAAATAAAGGCTTAATGCCAACCTAATGAGAAGGACACTGTATGTTACCCAAACACCAATTGATTACTTAAAACAGAGTTGTGGAGTTTAACTACTCCTAATAGATTTATTATTGAATTTGCAAATGGCTCACCTTGGTAAATAAATCACTTTTTAAATAATTAATTGGCAGTTCAGCCCCTTCCCTCCCAGATCCATCCTGTCTAGTCCCTGTTGGAAATTTAATAGGAGGTGGAAAGTATGTTAAGTAGCAGCTGATTATTAAAAGTGTATTTTCCAAGGTCTAATGTAATGAGATACCTATCTTATATCACTTATGGAGCCTCAAAAAAACTGCTCTTCAGGAATAATTATTTCTTGTTAAATTAAATTCAAATGCTCAGGCTGTAGTTAAATGAAGTCAAGTTATCTTCTCTTATAATTGGGGCAGGCTCCAGGGATTTTTTAAAAAAAACATTATCCCATAGCAAAGAGATATGATTTGGGATAAAAAATTGCATGGGGATTGAAGCATGCCTACCCTATTGAACCTTACTGGGACAACATAGTCAATAATAATATTATCACTGTTTTAATAGCAACTAGCCTAGTACATATGCATTTATTATCTTAAAGAGTCTTATATGTTTTGATATTTATAAAAATGTCTTGAGGGTGGTATTTTTATTATCTCATTTTACAGATGAAGAAAACATGATTCAGAAAGTTGAGCTGACTCATCTATGACCACAGAATTAAGAATTATCTGAACTGAGGGCTGGCCAAATAGCTCAGCGGATTAAAGCATCTGCAAGCAGGCGCTGGGGCCGAGGGGTCCCATCCCCAGGCCTGCCAAGCTAGCCCCGCCCCCAGGGCATGCTGACTCAGCAATTGGGACCTGCTGTAGGGGCATGTGCCTGTAATCCCAGCTCTCAGGAGGCTCTAAACAGGCAGATCACTCCGAGTCCAATCTAGTAGTGAAACCCTGAACACCCTGGAATTTTACCTTCAATAAAATTAAAAAAAAAAGAAGAATTATCTAAACTGAGATTGGAACCTAGGAAATTCGTGCCCTGAAAGCTTTCTCAGAAAACCAGTTGTTTCTTAAACTTGCTTGTGTGGTTAAAGCTGCAAATTACCCAATTTTCTACGAACCATCATAAAATGCTTCCATATTTAATTTTATTATAAAAATTGGGTGATTAGGATTAACAGGAAAATGATAAGATCTTTTAATCTCCAGTAAGAGTGTGTATATATATTATATGTACAGATTATATAATATATATGTTATATATTATATATTGCATATATTATATATACATACATATAGGTACATATATATACATACACACCTATACACATATAATATTTCCAATAGAGTCACTTTTAGCAGTGACTCTAAAACACTTATTAAAAAATAAGTGTTGAGGAATGAAATATCTAACTACTTAATCCCATTTAACACAAAGAATGGCACCATATCCAGGAAGTAAGCAGGCTGATTTAAAGAAATGTGGTGGGCCACTTCCAAAGTTTTTTCTCCAAAGATTGTTTGACAGAGAGCAAGAGTCTAATAAATATCTGTCAAGAGACCAAATGAGGGATGAATGGAGAAACAATTTAGCTACCTGTTAAGCGGGTGTGTTCATATGAATATTTCCCAGTGCAGCAGCTGCCAGGAATTGGAAAAGAAAAAAAAAAAATAAGGGAGAAATACTTAAGAAAAAAAAAAAAGATTTTAAATTATGTCTTGTAAAATGCAGAAAGATTTCCCACTGTTTTAGTCAAGTACTCTTAGCTTCTGGAACCTCACAGTCCCAGGGGAGCCTAATTTGAGAACCACTATCTGAGAATTAGCTTTAAGTTATGGAGAAAAACTGAGAAGATTGTTAAATTTGGACAGATTTGCAGTACGTGAGGTAATTAATCCACTCTTTCAGTAAGTCCTGAATTTCCTTGCCCTGTTACACATTTCTTCTACTTCCTTCCCCTGCACTAGTTTTCCTACATGTGTGCCATAGAGTGCTAGAAAGGGCTTACTCCTGGTGCAGAATACCAAGGTTAGATGTGCAGAAGTTATACAAGCAATCAATGCTTGTGTATGCTGTGGTAACAGGTACAATTGAGCACTGTGATTGCCTTTGCTACCTGTGTGCCAGTTAACTTCATAGTGATAAAATATGCAGTAGTTAAGTACAGACAGGTGGAGTAGGCAGAAGATAAGTATGCAATGATGACACAGAATTCAATGGTTATATACTGTAATAGTGCAGTATATATGCAGGGATTATATATGTGTTGGTGTTAAATCAAGAATAATCCCCATGGAGGTGGTAACATACACCTATAATCCCAGCTCTTGGGAGGGTGAGGCAAGAGGATTGCTGTGGCTTTGAGGTTAGCCTAGGCTATGTAGTGAGTTCAGGACTGGCCTGAACTAAATAGTGAGACCCTGTCTAAAGAAAAGGAAAAAGAATTACCCCCCAAACTCTCATGCCCCTCAGAAGTAGGGCTTTGGGAAGGAGGCGGCTGGCTGGATCAGGAGTGTGTTGCAGTCATGGCTGGATTCACCCACTGGTGAGTTCAGAGGCTGAGTGTGTTGGGATGTGGGTCCTGATCATAATAGGTGGTCACTGGAGCTGCGACCTGGAAAGTTGTATTTGCCTTCCTGGCGCCTCCCTTTACCGTCTGCTTCCTGAGTGCCATGACCTGAGCCAGGCTCTCTCATTTCACCGTCCCAGCCTGGGAGCTTGCCAGCCATGCAATGGTCCCACTGAAACCACGAGCCAAAAGTCTGCATCCCCTGTGAATTGTGGATGTTGGTGTCTCAGTGCTGAAAAGGAGATTACTCGGCAGATTCAGTACGCAGTGGACAAGTGTGCAGTGGGGACCGCGTAGTAGTGAGGGACAGCGCCTCTAGAACCTGACAAACCAATTCAAAGGTCAGTTCTGTTAGTTCTTGCTTCAGAGACTTCTGTGAGTTTTATTTTCATCATCTGAAAGTTGAAAGTAAGATGTGGTTTTGGTGTCATAAGTCGTTTCCAGGAATAAGGAACTGACTTGTGGGATGTGCTCTGGCGCAGCAGAGTGTGTTTGCAGGCAAAGGGTCTCTCGTTACAGTCATGTGCCACGTGAGGACCTTCAGATCCGTGCCGGAGAGTGGTCTCGTTAGACGATAATGGAGCTGAAAAACTCCTATTGAGTGGTGATATCACAGCAAGATACATTACTCAGGTGTGTGTGTGTGTGTGTGTGTGTGTGTGTGTGTGTGTGTGTACCAATGTCGACAACCCACCATGCTGCCAAGCATACGGAAGTGCGGCTCCTACAATTATGTACACTATAATAGTATTTGACAATGACAATAAATTACTGTTTAGGGACTTACGCATTCACTGCACTATATGTTTATCGTTAGAAGGTATTCCATTTAGAAGAAGAAAGTTGTATTGCAAAACTGTATGCTGTGTTAGGTCAACACAACCCCATAATTTCATATTTACCTCACTTTTTCTTGTAATTGATTTACTTTTGTGCTGTTTTATCAGCACGGCCCTGCCAGTGGGTGTGTAGAGACTGTATCACCTATGTTTGTGTAAGGCATCCTGGCATGTTCTTACAACGCTGAAATCTTTCAAATATTAATTAATCACAATGTGTCCTTGTCATTAAGTGATGCATGACTGTAGCATAATCATGATTTTTATTATGACTATTAATATTATTATCATCGTTCTTGTGATTTTCTAACACACCAGAGAGTCAGCCACAGACAGAAGGGATTAGGAGGCCCAGGTGCCCTATAACTGCGTTGGCAATATGGCAGCAGTTTTCTGATTTCAGTACAGAAGGGCTTCATGAGACTCCAGCGATGATGTTTTAAGGCCTCCCAATGCTCTAGATCCACCACAAAGACCTGTGTGTTGCCTGACTTGGTTTGACTCTCTCCATGGCCTTGAGAGTGAGATTTTAATATTCCCTTATGAAAACTGAAGACCAGTGAGAACAGAGAGTGTTCCTACATGCATTCAGTGGTAGAATTCAAATGCAGACACAAGACTCTACAATACATGGACTTAGGCCATCTAGAAGATGCCATCTTAAACGTTCAAAAATTCCCTTCCTCCTCCTTCCTCTGTCCATCTCCCTCAGCCTCTTACAGAAACAGCTTTCTTCCCATTTCAATATCCCGGTCGGATAGTGCACTTCACTTCTGAAGAGCTGGTCCAATTTAACTGTTTCTCCTCATTAAAACCAAAGCCTACAGTTGAGATACATGGGCTGGGGGTGGGTGAAGGGGTTGGGAGTGGGAGCCACAACTTAATCAGTGACAGCTACTCTGCCCTCAAAATTCATTAACTGGAGTCTTCAGGGGTCTCTGTTCATCAGCCTCTGGAGTCCATGAACCTCCTAAAATGCTACACAGAATTTTAAGGGTGTTCTTGGAGCACAAACATTATTTTCCTGGAGGCAACACCCACAGCTTTCATCTAATTCTCAGGTAGATACTCAGTGTGGTTTTAAACCTCTGCTTAGAAAATCAAGAGCTCCAGAATGGAAGGAATGAATTTAAGCCATGGTCATGGTCCTCAGGCTAATCTCAGTCCTGCTACCAGTTGCTCTAAGTTTCCTCATCTCTAAAATGGCTTTGACACTCTCTGATCTCACGTCAGGAAGCAGAACTATAGATTCATTTTCCATCTGTCAGAGGGGTTAAGTACAGATTCCGAGCACATGAGCATGGTAGGTTTCTAGGGAAGCAGAGGTCAGGCTTTAATACAGCTGACAAAGCTGCATTATAAAGATAGTATATTCAGGTTCTCCAAAGGCCAAAGATAGGCCATGTCTTTCTATATATAACCAACAAAACTGAAACACAGAAGGAAGCAGAGAGGCTGATTTTTCATTAGTATCTACAGGACAGTGTAGTGGGTGTTAGTCTAGGGTTTAAGATCAAAGAGACTAGAGCTCAAAGCTTCACTTTGCTACTTATAGACCTCCATATATTGGATAAGTTGGCTCACCTCTCAGAGCATCAGTAAGATGCTGTGTCAGTTACTAGCACTGTACTCAATAGATACATGTATCCAAAAAGTACTGGTTGAATAACTGAACTAAGGAATGAATACAAAGATCTGAATCCAGGAGGCAAATCTAGGCTGAATTATGATTTAGGGATCAAAGGTTAGTAGAATCATTAAAATGGAGGAGAGTTCTTTCATTTAAGGTTAATGAGCTCTGACAAGTCAAATGTGGCCTGCTTTCTGTCTTTATCAATAAAGTTTTATTGGAACTCAGTGTGCCTGTTTGTTTGCACAATGTGTACGGTAGATTTTGCACCACAGCTGCAAAGTTGAGTAGTGGTGACAGGTACCATTAGGTCTACAGATTTGAAATACTTACTGTTTCGTTATAAAATTTTTCATTATAGAAAAAAATTTACTAATCTTGATTTAAGGATACAAAAGAGGAACTTGTAAAAGACAGAGAAGAGGAATTGTTGGAAAGGTAAACGTCATTATTGCATCACCAACTTGAACTCTTCCACTGGAGTGGGGCGTGAGAGAACAGCACCTCACCTGCGTGCTCTGGCAAGGGCCAGTTCCCGACAGGCCTTGTCTCTCTCCCAGCTGTCGGCACCCAAGGCCTCAGAGGCCAGGCGTTGATTTAGCTTTTCTGATCCACCTTGGGCTGGGACCATGGGGCTGCTCTGGGGCTCTGTCCTACAAGGGAAAAAAGAAGGAGGCAAAGTGTTAGGATATACAGGCATACTGTCCGTTTAATATTCACTCTTTGTATTATTATTCAGTTTCCTTTACAATTACATTCAGGCCTTCAGATTTCTTTGGCTAATTGCCACTGAGTGGAGTGCGGTACCATTTGCAATTCAAGGCAGTCAAGATCCATGTGCCTTCCCCAGCTAGCTCAAACTTCATTTTGCCACTTCTATTGCATTTCTTTGCTTTATCCCTCCCTCCTTATCTCTGGTTTCACTTTTTTGAGGTTTCATTTATCTGCAGTCAGCTGAGAATCTCTCTCTCATCAACTGAGATACATAGACAATACATAAATATGAAATAAGAAGTTCAAATTACCACATTATCTGTTTCAAAAATACTTTATGATAAATGCTAATTTATTTCATTTATACTAGTTTCTTTTGTTCATTGATGAGAAACTTGTTCTTTTTTCATTTTTGAAAACATTTTATAGAGAATAATATATTTATTATAACAATTATTCATCTTATTTTAATTATATTTTTTCATTTTTTTTTTTTTTTTTTTTGGAAGAACCAGGGATTGAACTCAGGCCCTTGCACTTGCTGGTGAACTGCTTATTCCACTGACCATCTTCCTGGCCCTGATTTTTTTCACTTTTAATTGATGAAATAATAACTATAGCTATATACACCTTAAAAATATCTCTCTGGCAGTTTTTATTTTTATTTTATTTTTTACTCATATTAATGAGAAAAAATAGTAATGCAAGAGTTTCAAAACAGGTAGCACAGTTACAATAATTAATACACTGCATATTGTTGTCTTTGTAGTAGGAGGACAAGATACAGACATGAGATCTTGTCTAAACAATATTAGTACAAGCCTTTCTTCTTATTGAACTAAGAGAAAGTATTTGTTTCTGTTTTGTAAGAAATGATCTATCTTTGTCTATGACTTGGATTCTGAGTAACATTTTGACCATTCTTTTAAGATCTTAATACACCATATATTAACCGAGGTTATTCTCCAATTATTTTGTTATAAAATTGTTTCAATTTTATAGGAGTATTTATATTTCCTTTATTAAGAAAATACTACTTGTATTCATTTAAATAAAAATTGAAAAAAATATTAAATGGAAATTCCAACAACAAGCTAATCATTAGTTTTCTTTTCTTTTTTTTGGTGGAAATGGGGATTGAACTCAGGCCCTTGTGCTTGCTAGGGAAGCTCTTCTTCTACTGAGGCAAATCTCCCTGGCCCCACAAATAATTTATTTTATTTTATTTTTTATTTTTATTTTTTTGTGGAACTGGGGATTGAACTCAGGCCCTTGTGCCTGCCAGGGAAGTGCTTATTTCCACTGAGCCATCTCCCCGGCCCAATTTATTTTAAATATTCACTATTCTGAGTAGTCTGATGAAGTCTCTCACTCTCCCACTCTGTCATTCCTGTAATGTAAATCATCCCTTTATCCAACATAACTACACTGCACACACCATGCACCTGTTAGTCCCTAAACAGTCATGTTGGTCATCTGCATTCAAGCAATTCTTGTTTTACTGAACAATAGCCTCAAAGTGCAAGATAATGGTGTAGGAATTTGGATATACTAAAGAAAAGGCAAAAAGTGCTTCCTTTATGTGAGAAGGTGCAAGAACAACATGCTGTTTTGAAAGAAATGACATAGATGTAGCTTTTATTATAGTAGATTATTACCATTCTGCCATTAGTTATTATTGCTAATACCATGCTGTGCTTTATTTCTAAATTATATATTGGGGGAGCCAGTGAGATGACTCAGCAGACTAAGTGCCTGCTTAGACAAGTCCAGAGACTGGGGTTCAATCCCTGGCACCACAGGCTGGGCTGGCCCTGTCCGCAGGTGCACTGAGCTGGCCACAGAGTCTGGGCGTGGTGGCGTACACCTATAATCCCTGTGCTGGAGAGGCTGGGAACTGGAGGATCACTATGAGTCTGAGCTGTGTAGTGAGATCCTGTACCAAATATATAAAGAAAAAAAATCACTGGGTACTAGCATTGGTGCCATGCATTCAGTGGAGGAAGGCAGGGGGTGACTGTGTGCCTGCATACATAGGCTGTCTCTGCTCATTGTCCATAGGACTTGAGGTCATTCCCAAAAAAAACCTCTGAGTTGTGGTTTCTTCAGTTATGAAACAGGGAATAATATCAGGCCATGGACTGTGGAGCTGTCACAAAGACAAAATGAAATAATTTATGGAAACAAAAAGGTCCAGATAGGGGATGTTCCCATTTCATTCTTCTTTAAGTTTAAATTTGATTTTTGTTTTTTCCTCTCTTCCTTTCTTATAAACAAATCATCCTCAAACCTGACAGGTGTGAGGCCACCTACTTGACATACCAGTGCTCATGGAAGCCTGCAACTTCCTCTGCTGCCATTGGTACAAGCTTCACATAATACTTGGATGTCACTGACGAGCCCCACCTCTTTATTTGAACCCTCGGAAAGGGGCAGGAAGTTGCCTTTGAAGAGCCTGACACTCAAATTCCTGACTTCTAAGAAGGAAGACTAGGAGTTTGAAGTCACAGGTATCCTTGGCATAGTGCTAGTGTTTCCTTCTTGCTCACCCATTTTTGGACCCTTGGATCGGGCATTGATCAAAGGCATGAGCATTCCTCACCCAGCAGGCTCCTGCACCCAGTACATCAAGGTCGGCTTTGTGACTCAGAATAAATGCATCTGATAAGCCCCATGCTCCTTAGAGTTTCCGCGGGGAGAGAGTCACACCCATTCAGTATTCAATGCAAGGCAGAAAAACACATCCATCTCTGTCAGTTGCTTGTCATCCATCTTTTTTTTTTTAATTTTAATTTAATTTTTTTTTGTTTTATTTTATTGAAGTGCAAATATCAATGAGACAGTTTCAAGACACATTAATAGGACAAATTCGATAAATTAATACATTGCAAACTGTTTTCATAATGTTTTGGTATCATAGAAGGTGCATACAAGGCATTATACTTACAGACATTATTATAGCGTATGTCTCATCAGTAAATTAAGAGAGGGTAGCTGTTTATGTATCTTATTTTTTATACCTGAATTACATCAAAGATTCAATAATTAATACTTTCTATCTTGTTATTTTCCTAGTGGTTGTCCATAGTACTAGAGGCCGACATAATATCCTGTCCAACCACCATTAGTGCAAATCTTGCCTCTCATAGAATTATGTAGAAGCACGGCATTATCTATCCCCACTGTACTGTCCATACACACACATCATGATTCTTCCTTTCTATACCCCTTCCTTTGTCTACACCTGTCAAAGATGGGCACTCCATTGTTATTCAACTAATTTAGGTGCCTGAACTGGAGGACACAATTCAACAAAATCCAGCATTCCACAATAGTGAGTTATCTGAAGAAGTTGTCAACCATAGCCATTTACAGCTCAACTTATTATTATGGCCCCGCGGTATATACCTCATTTTTATACTTTTCTGCTGCATGGTTAAGACCTAGATAGAGCAAGACCTATATACTAACACATGTACTTTTATCATCCATCTTTAAAAGTAGAACCAGGAAGACATCGCAAGCCCAGGAGGGACAGACATTCTAATTAGGGTGGTGAAGACATCCTCCCTGCCAGCTCCAAGCTTTTAGGGCTCCCTTCTGTCCCACTCAGGAGTGGTTCTCCTGAAGTTCTGTGCCACATTTCCTCTACCATGAGGGCTGCATCTCAGGGCCTTCATTCCCGCCTGTCTATCCATGTATGATGTTATCTTGGATGTTCCCTCATAATGCAAAGCTCGTAATTTCTGATTATCATACAGGAAGTCTGGTCCTATCCTGTACTTGTGGTAGCCCAGGCTGACTTTCATTCCTTTGCCCTAGTTCTCTGAAAGCTCAAAGTATGTGTGGGATCGCTCTGTGTTGGGGAGGCAGTAAATAAGAGAGCAGATACCAGTGGCCACAGGTGGTAGTGCCGCATGCCTTTCAGCTCCCAGGAAACTGAGGCAGGAGGATCAAGAGTTGGAGGCAAGACTCAGAAACTTAGCAAAACTTAGCAAAACTTATCTCAAAGAAAGAAAAAAGAAGTGAACAAGATAGAGATGTCTACTCTGGCCCTAGAGGGTGCATCCTAGGGGGAAAACATGAGGACATATCTATCAGTCAATAAAAATCTGGCTTACTGGATGATAACCAACTCCAGCAAGACTAAGACAGCATGAGGACTGTGAAGAGGGAGGAGAGGCTTTTTTTTCTTTCAATTTGTGTATTTGGTACAGGGTCTCACACTGCAGATCAGACTTGTGATTATTCTCCTGTTTTCAGCTTCCCTAGTGCTGGGATTATAGGTTTGTGCCACCATGCTCAGATTCTGTCGCTGGCTCAGTGCACCCTGGGGGTGGGGCTGGTGTGGAATGCAGGACTGGGGTCAAAGCCTGGTCCCTGAACTTGCCAAAGCAGGCATTTTGTCTGCTGAGCTATCTATCTTGCTGGCTCCTGCCATTTTGTTTATAGTGACTGTGGAGACTTGAAGAATTAGGGACTAACCTTAAAGCTTAGTTTGTTGAGAATGTGTTCGAAAATCCTTTGATATTCTTGTCATCAAAAACTGGAAATTAATTGTTCTCTCCTCAGAGTATTGGATGGATTTAGCGAATCACATTTAATGAATAAGATGAATGTATGGCTTTCTGTCTAGGTCACCCGAAGCAGCTTTTGCCTTGCTATCTTGGATCCATCATGCTGGCGGAAGCCAGTTGCTATGAAGGGACACTCAGACAGCACCAGGTGAAGAAATGAGGCCTCCACCAACAGCCAGATGTGGGCATGAGTCACTTTGGAAGTGAATCCTCCTGCTCCAGGCAAGATTTTAGAAGAGTCTGAAGCCCCCTGTGACCACAATCCCATGAAACATGGTGACTCGGAATCATTCAGGAATATTCTAGACCCAAAGAACCTATAAGACCCTGCTTCTTGTTGCTTTTGGCCACAGAGATTTGGGGTAACTTACTGCAGTCTGCAGGAAAAGAGAACTATGCTCAGGCAGAAGGTAAGGTTGAAGATGCTTATCATATTCAGAGTAGCTAGCAAAAGCCAAAGTAGTAAGGGGTGAGACTGGACATCAGGCCTTTGCAACTCGGGAGAACATTTTGGGTACTCCGTAGCTGAGATGCAAAGCCTTCTGAACAGAGGAGTGCTAGAGTCCGTCTTATGTTTTAGAAATATCTTTCTAGTGATTGAGGGGCCAGGGGGAAGGCAGGAAAGAATAATCAGGGAGAGTATTGCAGCAGTCTGGGCTCACAGCAGTGCAGAGGCAATGCAGGGGATGGTATGTAGTCAGATTCTAACGATCTTGAAGGATGTACTGACATCATTTATTGCTGGTCCAAAGAAGCAAGAGAGTAAGAGAAGGGGAGAAGTCTGGAAGGAAGTTAATGGTCTGTGCCTGAGCAGCTGGAAGAATGGAATCTCTACTGGTGACATGGCAAAGATGGAGTAGAGAATAAGCCATGGGTGGCAGACCTAGCACCTTTTCTGGGAGATTATGGTCCTTTCTATGCTGAATATACCTTTTCATAATGTGTTGTTCTCTCCTCACACTCTAGACACTGGGCTCCCGGGGAATAGAACCTAGTCTGACTTCCCAGCATCAGCTGCTCCATCAACACTCCATCTCAGCAATATTTGTGCAATGAACACATGGCAAAGCAAATAGAGCTAGGGCACAATCATCTCAGAAAGTTAGAAAGGGCTTTTGAAATGCTTCGTTCTAATCCCTTCCTATTAGAGTTGATGGGGATGGATGGAGATCCAAAGAAGGTAGGTCACTCAGCCAACACCTTGGTCTACTTAGATGGCTCATTTTCTTTTACATTCTACATTTTGTTTTGTTTTAAAAGCAGAATAATAAGTAAGCTTGTCAACTTATGCATATTTTCCAGCATAGCCTGGAGTTGGAGACACATTAAAATGGGATTTTTGGGCTCTCTGGGGCATTGTAGAAAACCAAGACACACAAAGGTTTACCAGAAGCAATTTCATGATAGGCAAACATTGAAAATTCATGGGAGGCAGTTGATTTAATGTATTTGGTACAGAGGCTTGCTATGCAACTTAGATTCCCCAGTGCTGGGATTGCAGGTTTGCACCACCATGTCCGGTCTCAGTGGCCGGCTTAGTGTTCCTGGGAGCAGGGACGGTGAAGTGTGTGATACCAGGGGTTGAACCCCAGTCCCTATGCTCACCTAAGCAGGCATATAGTCTAGCCCCTGATGATAAATAAATCTGAGTGAGTCATGGGGATATTGAGTGGCAGCTCTTGAAATGTCTGGTGAAGAGGAGAAGGATGAGTTATCTGAAGCAGAGGGGAAGCTTGTGGGTTCTATTTCCAGGGCCCTGGGACACATGGTTTAGTGTGGAGACAATATCTCACCCATCTTAGCCAGCCGGAAAGGTTGGGTTGAGAGATGGGGAAATTTGACCTTGCTTTGGAGAAAAAGAATCCCCTGATGTTTCAGGTATGTACCTTTATACCCTTCAAATATGTAGATTATTTTTATTTTTTCTTCTCCAGTAGTACTTATTTCACCTTCTTTTGCTGGATATCCCACTTGGGATTTTGCAATAAAACAAACAGAAATATAATTAATTCTACAAGTCAGACAAGAAATGCTGAGGAAAAGAGTAAGGGAATCCTCCAAAATGTAGCATTTAAGAGATTATTTTCCCCAAGATGTTTCAACACTTTGCTTCTCAGCTTCCTTAAAACTGAGAGATATTCAAAAAACATGTATCCCAGGGCTTCCCCAATCTGGCACAATGTCAGAGGCCCTCAAAGAAAATTTAAAAATAGAGATTCCTTGGTCCCATCCCAAGAAAACAAAAGTCTTGAATGGGTAAACCCAGGAATCTGCATATTAAATGAATACTTCTGGTGGTTTCTGTTTCTTATCAGATCATGCATGTTATGGTATGTGTCCAGCCGTGCACCCAAAGCCAGTTACAGGGTGGGAACTTCTAGAGTTTGTGATTAACTCATGATCCATTGGGATTATGAGTGAACCAAGGCTGGGATTATGGGTCTTAGTATTGTTGGGATTATGGGTATGTGTACTTCCCCTCACCTGGGGTAGAGAGCCTGAATGCCATATAAAAGAGACAGAAGGACAGACTCTCTCTGTCACCATTGTTGCTGCTACTCCTCCCTTGGCTCCTCTTGCTCTTTGCCCCTGCCAAGAACTGATGCTCTCTGCCATGTGCCACTCTGCCTTGGAGTCAGCCAAGCGTGGACTGAAACCTCCAGTAACTGTGAGCTGAATAAACCTTTCCTTCCTTCATTTTAGGAGTCAGGTATTTGTCCCAGCAATGAGAGAAGAATAACTGAGACAATGACTAAAATCCAAAGTCCCTGTGTGCTCTGGCTACAGGGTTCCTCTCAGCCCCATTTCCTGCTCCTTGGTCCATTTTTGCAACTGTGGTAGACATATGGCCTGCTTGCTGTAGCTCAAATAGGTCAGGCGCTCTCTTGCCTCAGGGCCTTTGTTCTTGCTCTTGGCCCCACACGACCTGCAGTTTTCCAGCTCTCTGCATGGTCAGCTTCTCTTCCTCATTCAAGTGTCACCTTCTTGAGCATTCTCCCTAGCTCATCTTGCTCCCTTCTTCACCTGTGATAGGGATTACAGGCACCTGCTGTCTTTTTTCATAGTATTTTTTAGTATTTCAAATGATCTTTTTGTATGATTATTGGCTGACTGATTATCTTCTGGACTAGAATATAAACTACATGAAAAGGAAAACATCTATGTTCTTGTCACTAAATCTCCAGAGGTACAGTGCCTGAGGTACTTGACTTTCTGCTGGGTAAATATTTGTTGAGTGAGTAGATGAATGGATGAATTGAGGGATGGATGCATGGGTGGGTAGATGGATAGATGGATTGATGGATGGAATAGACAAAAAAAGTAAATTCTAATGACCAATCTTTTATGAGAACCACAGATCAGATTCAACTTCTTACAGATGAAGAGGCAAAGGTCCAGGGATAGAGAACAATCCAAAGTTGCAACACTTTAAAAGAATCAGACTTCAGGGGCAGCCTTCACTTCCACACCTATCTTCCCTAATGCAGCTTTGCATCAGTTTTTTTTTGGGCTCCAAGAAAATTCCGTGGTTCACTTTCACTGAAGAATACGGCTGCTATGTAATTTTCACCACAGAACTCTTCCATGTTGAATTAAAAAAAAAAAAAAAAAAAAACAACTTAAAAAGAAGGCTGGATCTTCTCAGCTAAAGCCAAGGAGTCAAGGGCCTGCACCTTCCACTTCACAGAGGGAGGGGAGTCACCCATGCTGAATCCCTCAGTCCTCTCCCCTCCCCACCCCCAGCTGCTCCTGCTAATCAGTGAACTGGAGCTTAGATGCTGCTGCTGTCGTCATGGCAACCGGCAGATTTCCAGCCTCTGATAAGAGTCAAGGCCTAACTTTCTGCAACATTCTCTCTCTCTCTCTCTCTCTCTCTCTCTCTCTCTCTCTCTCTCTCTCAGATCCCTGGCCTCTTCTCTGCTTCCTACCCCCATTGAAACATCTGCTCCTCCTGGAACTGGACTACACCAGCTGCTCTCAATGAAGTGCTCATTCTGGTCCAGGGTTGAGGGCAGATCCTTGTTGCCCAAGCCGTAGTCTGAGATAGCATCATTTTCACAATTAGGGAAAAAGTTGAGGTGGAAAGGACCCCAGATCTAGTCTACTTCTGTGTAGGCCCCAAGAAGCAAGCACACCTACCAAAATCCACACAAAGCCTCCTGTCAGAACCATGACTGACATGCTGGCCCATGACTCCCTGTCCTATGCTCTTTGCACACCACTTGATCAGAGCAGCAGCTAGCATTTATGAAGCCTCAACTGTGTGCCAGACACCAAGAGGAGCGCTTCTTGCTAATCACCTTACTGCAGTTTCTAAGGAAAATTACAAGCAGGCATAGAGTCAGACCCACTGCGCAGACAGAGAAACTAAAACCCAGACCTGTTACACAGCCAGGACACTGCCTGCTTTGCTGGCCTTTAATAGTCAACTAGAAAAGAGAAGAGAGATCTGAAAATACTATGAAAGTAGAAGGAAGTGGTGAGTGGGATCGCAGAGCAAAACCTGTTAATGTGCTTATGAGACAGGGTCTTGCCTTGTGTGTCATCAGAGGATTTGAGCCTGAAGATGAGCTCCAAATTATGTGTCCCACAAAGAAAAATGGCATCCAGCCATTAGATTTAGGCCGTCCCTGAGTCCTGACTACTCCAGTCCCACTAGTAGCTCTTCCCATGTCTTCATCTGAAGCTGACAACCCGCTGAAAGCTATGCATCAATGGCCCTACCTCCCCACACTCCTGAAAACATTAACACCTAGAGAAGCAAAGGGGCTGTTACCCAAGCAGGGAACAGGAACACACACACACACACACACACACACACACACACACACTTGTTTGATGCTTTCACACAGGACTGTCAGTGACCCCCCCCCTTTACCCTGTACCTGCCAGGTACCCCCAATCTACTGGTTTCAGTAGAAAATGAAAGCCTAGACCTTTGTGCTGCTCAAGTACCCACTAGAAAGCACAGGCTCCACCCTGAGGCTGACCTAACCCAAGGGCAAGATGGACTCAGCTAACTAGTACCTTGGCTCCTGGGAATTCAGACTGGGCTAAAGTCTTGTCACTCCAAGTCTCTTTCAAGGCTAATCCAGTTAACTCACTATGCTCCTAGATAAGCTGCAGGAGTTGTGACCCTTCAAGTTTGCCTGTCTAGCGCAGCTGGAGAAAAGGTGAGAGGCTAGAGCTGCTGTGGGAGGTGTCGTTTTTGACTCAGGGACAATCATGCTCATTTTAGAAGAAACTAAATCAAAATTAAGAAAGTGTTAAAAGGCTGGCTGTTTTACTTATTAGCCAGCAATTGCTTAGTGAGCATCTGCTTAGAGTTTAATTTCAAGAGCCCCAAAGTACCCAAAGACAGTCTCTGCCCTCCAGAGCGCAGATCCTGGACAGAGACAGATGTCTGCACTGGGAATTACAGTGATGAAAGTGAAATCCTCTCACAAAGGACTAGGGAATGATGGAGCTAGGGAGAGCCCCCAGCCCAGTCTGGGGAATGGGGCAGGTGGCCAGAGTGAGTTTTCTAAAGGAAGAATAGAAATTGGACAGGAAAGTGAAGCAACAAGGAACAATATGTGCACAGGAAGGCCTAGTTTCCTCTGACTGCAGAAGCTCCAGTAAGCTCAAACCGACAGCTGAAGTGGAAAGTGGAAGCCAAGAATTGATAATCAGGGTGAAGGCAGGGGCTGAATCCATCAGGGCTGGGTGGACACAAATCACCTTGGATCTTTTGGCCTCTGGATACTGATTCAGTAGGTTTTCATGACAGCTCGAGTGTCTACATTTCTGGCTACTTCTGGACAATGCTGCTGCTTCCTGGATGACAATTCTGAGTAGCCAGCCTGTAGCTGCTACAAAGGAGCTGGGCTGGGTTCTGAAGGTTGACCCATTTAGATGAGCATGGCCCTGTATTGTGTTCCCTCCTTAGACAATGGATAAGAATAGTTGGTCTGTGGGTTGGCGAGATAGCTCAGTGGACTAAGTGCCTGCTTAGGCAAGTGCAGAAACTGGGGTTCAATCTTTAGTACTGTATGCTGAGCTGGCTGTGTCCCTGGGCTAGCTAAGCCAGAGACCAAGTCCAGGAGTGGTGGCACATGCCTGCAATCCCATCTGGGGAGGCTAAAAACAGGAGGGTCACTATGAGTCTTAGCTGTGTAGTGAGACCAGGTACCAAATACATAAAATAATAATTATAATTGCAATAATAATTTCATTAAAACAAATATCTTTACCAAATATATAAGGAATAGTTTGTCCATAACTCAGTCCTGAGAGAAAGCATGAGAGAGAGAGACAGAGAGAGACAGAGAGACACACAGAGAGAGTGTATGAAGTAAACACACTTGTATATCAATACTTGCCTGATTCTGGCTTTTAAGTTCAGGTCAAAGGACAAAAGAACCATATGGAAAAAAAATCAGCTCAGCATTTCTCATCCAGCTCAGCCAAGCAGGTCAGGCTTGCTCCCTGCTTGGGCTTTGAACTCTCATCATGGAGCACATCTGTCTCCTGCCTTCCCACCGGCCCCCAATCCATGCACTCATTTCTCCCTCCTCAGGCTGGCTTGTTGATTGCCCACTCGCAGCAAGAGATCAAACTGCTGAGAAGAGGATTAGATTTGATCCCTGGGACTGCCTGCAAAGCAGGATATCCCTGCACCAGAACAGCATGGTTTTCTAATTGAACAGGTTGCAAAATATCATTAGTCAGCACTGGGAAAGCACATGGGTCCCAAGGTTCTACTGACTAGGGTTCAAGCCTTGATTCTGCCAAGCTCTGTTGCCAAGACAAGAGCAACACCCCTCACTCCAGTCCAGGGTCTGCTGAGAACCTTCTTATCAGGTGGAATTGAAGTCAGGGTTTGGATTTCCCTGAGGAAGGTAGTTGCTAATTGTGTTTTCTGCCCCAGGAAGGGTTGTGCCAGGGAAGTCCCTTGATGGATTCATGGTAGCTGTTGCTAAATGTGCTGGGAAGAGTTCTGGGAAAAAGAAAGAAGCTTTCAGCCTAACAGCACACCTTGAGTCCAGAGCAGGAACGAGCTCGGTTCAAGACCTGACAGAGTGGGCTGGGAAGATAGCTCAGTAGAACAAGTGCTTGTCTGGGAAGCACAAGATCCTGAGTTCAATCCCCGGTACTGCAAAAAAAAAAAAAAAAAAAAAAAAAAAAAAAAAAAAAAAAAAAAAAAAAAAAAAAAAAAAAAAAAAAAAAAAAAAAAAAAAAAAAAAAAAAAAAAAGACCTGACAAAGTGAAAACTGATTCCAAGAGGGCTGCCAGGAACTGCACACCTGTTCATCATTCAGCAAATATTCATCGAGCATCTTCAGTGTGCAAGCCATGACAATGAATGAAAGCAAAGAATAAACATAATTAAGTGGTAAATAGGTAGATTATCAGACATTCACGACTGTTGTAGAGAAAAGAGGTGGAGCAGAGGAAGGGAGAGGGAAGGCTATTACTGGGAGACGATTGCAAGGTCACTGAAAAGGTGACATAACAGACACTCCCAAGGTGAAGACAGAGTGAGCCTGGGGCGTCCTTGGTACAGGCAGAGGGCACAGTGAGGGCAAAGCCCCAAGAAAGCCACACACAGCATTCGCTGAGGAACAGCAGCATGACTGGCCCTGAATGAGCAATGGGGAAAACAGCAGAAGGCAATGTCAGAGAAGTAGTGAGGAGCAGGCTCAAGGACAATCTGGTGGACCAGCGCGAAGAGGTGGCTTCTCACCTCATCGACACGGTAAGCCACTGGAGGGTTTATGGAGACACAGGAGGGCCAGCGATCGCCGTCAGCCCACGTGGAGGAAGGCGGTGCTTCAGGTCATTGCGGAGGTGGGGAGTAGCAGCTAGATCTTGGCTGTGTAGCAGAGGTAGACTCAACAGCGTTCCGCGTGATTGAACATGCGGTGTGAAAGAGAGGGGTCAGGCGCTATTCCACAGTGTTGCACTGTGCTACTAGGAGGATGGAGATGCCAATTGCTGAGCTGGAGACAAGGGGTTCTGGAGTGGCCCTCTGCAGCTCCGTCATGGAGACACTAGATCTGAGATGGCAGCTGGTCATCCATTGGGACGGACAGGGAGACAGGTGGGTACAGGAGCCTGGAGTTCAGCGCAGAGATCAGGGCTGGGAAATACATTTGGGAGGTGTTAGCCTCTGGGCAGAATGTCTGAAGCCAGTGGACTGGATCTTCTGGGAGCCAGATGGGGCACTGGGCCAGAGGGGATGGAACTTTGGGGGAGGGAAGTAAGCTCTGAAGCTCTGAAGGCATTTTTCCCAGGCAGGGTTGGGACAGCCCTTTCAAAGGGTTCATAATGTGACACACAGCTCCAGCCCATTCATTTAGGTATAGCGATTCATTTATGATTCATGTATTGAGTCATTTGTTCATTCATCCCTTCATTCATCCACTATTCACTCACTCACCTTCCGAGCATCACAATCCAGCTGAAGAGATGGAACAAAAGGTAAAAAACTATTACAGAGGGATAAAAGTTGCCCAAGCGAAGAGGTGTCCTGAATGGGGTGAAGGCACATTTGCCTGCAGGAAGCCAGGGGAGGTTAAGTTACTGGTCCAAGAGGTTGGTGGGCATCAGGTGGACTCTGCCTGGCCACTCACTAGCTGGGTGACCTTAGATGAATGTTTTCACTTGTCTAGCCAGAGCACGTACACGCACCTCACAGAGATTTTGTGCAGATGCAATGAGATGAAGCACGCCCAGCACCCAGACAGTGCCTACCTCATGGTAACTCTGGAAAATCAGCTGCACATGGCAGGAAGGAGCCTTAACTCTAGGCTCACATGCTGTCCTCTGGGGACTGACTAGTGGCCAATTCAGATCGTCTTTCTCAGACAGCCATAGGTAAGGAATGGATGCTGAGGGAGGCTGCAGTGCCCTTCAAGGTCCACTGAGATGCCCTCGCACTGGGGCCTGGCTTTGGCTCCCTGCCACCAAGCTAAGTGGCTACTTTGGGATTTGAAATACCCCATCTTCAGTCCCTGCTGTGTCCCATCTTCTCCTCTCTCAATAACCCAGAGATGAAATTGTTTTTTGTCCCATCCAGAATCACCCACTGGACACTTGTGTCGGCTTGAACTGGGGGCAGAGGGCTCCTGAGAATTACAAACACAAGCACACTCATGAACACACACCTACTGAACTGTATAGAGGATGGAACAGAAAAGCCACAAATCTGGATGGCAGGCCGCAAGCAGGCAGAGAGCTCCCGAGGCCTGGGCTCGTTAGTTTTAAAATAACACAGCCAAGAAAGGGCTTCAGTGGGGGAAGCTGTCAGATACCTCATGTCACACTGCTGGAGCCACCAGAGGCGACTCTTCTGCTTTGTCCCACACTGGGCCAGTGGCTGTGTTGCCACATCACAGTTTTGTTAGAACTTGTCAGAGCCAGGCCAGCCCTTAGGGGACACTGAGCCCAAGCGTGCAGAATCTGAAGTCCTGAGGGAACACATGCTACGCTTACAGGCACCCAGGGAGGCAAAGGCTGAGCAGGGACCAATTCTCCTGTGGCAGACTGCAGCACAGAGGCGGCTATGCAGAGTGATCTGCTTTTCCAGGTTCGAGTCAGTGGTGGCTGCAAATGCTACTGGATGCCATTTTTTAGGGGATTATCCTACCTCTGTTGAGAGTGCAGCCCCATGGCCTAAGACCAACTTGTGTCCATGTACCTAAGTCCCGCCCCCTTGCACCAGATTCAAACCAATGAATTCTGCCTTGTGAACCACACTCCAGTGTTCTTCAGAGACTTGGACTGAGGTTGGATTCTCCTGGATGCATCTTCCCTTAGTTCCATCCCTCTGCCCCTATCCTGCCTGCCTGCCTGCCTGCCTTCCTTCCTTCCTTCCTTCCTTCCTTCCTTCCTTCCTTCCTTCCTTCCTTCCTTCCATACAGAGTCTTTCATACAGCTCAGACTTGTAGTGATCCTCCTGTTTCAGCCTCCCCAGTGATGGAATTACAGGCATATGCCACCATGCCCAGGATTCTGGGGCTGGCATGGCATGCAGTACCAGGAATTGAACTCAGGACTTTGCTCTTTCCAGGTGGGTGTGAAGACCACTGAGCTATCTCCTCAGCCCCTCTCAGACTTTATTTCTTATAAATCCTTCTAAGACATAGACCCAGACCCAGTTTTTCTCCATCATATTACTCACCACAAAACAATGGCTACAGATCATTATCATTTGAGGCTTGACATACACGGATAGGAATCTCTCTGCTTTGGAGCTTCTGGGGCTGTCTGGTACCCAGAAAGTTCTCAAATACTATCAAGGTTTAATTATCCCATGAGGGTGGGTGACTTTCCTGGGGTGTTAATACCACCAGCTTTATGTGGGGGTTAAAAATTCTTGGTATGTTTCCTGGATACCTAACAAATAATAATCAATATTATTTGCTGATGGTGATAGTGATGGCAATGCAGAGGGTGGCAGGATGAATGGAGAACTGGCCATGCCAACTCCACCAATCAGAAGGAAGCTTTCACAAGTCTCCACTGTGCAGCGCCAGTACCAACCATCATCAAGCTTTCAAATGATGCAGTTTTTATTCCCCCCTCCTTTGAGCTCACCTCAGAGACTCTATCTTTGTTCATCATCATTTTTCTCTGACAGAAAATTCCCCGTGGGAGGGAGGGAGCTCCTGAGACAGGAGACAACTGGCTTTGCAGGGTCGCAGCCGTTTCTCAGTGCCAATCCAGGCATCCAGCTGTCTCACCTGTAGGAAATGGCCCCTTCACAATGGCCCTGAGTGAGCAGTTGATGCAAAAAGCTCTGTCCTTCCATTGGGACTTTTATTAACCTTTGAAAAGTCACACCTGTTACCTCAGGATTGCGAGTTCATTAGAGAGCTTTATCTTTGTTAGGCAGTCAGTTTCATGATTGTCTCCTACCAACTTTGATTGGTTCCTTCAGCACCAGGGAATTTGAGGTAGTGTGTGTGTGTGTGTGTGTGTGTGTGTGTGTGTGTGCGCACGCGCACGTGTTTAGGAGGGTAGGGTGTCTGCAGATACCACCTCACCACCACCAGTGCACATGTGGTTGGACATTTCTCTGTTGACTACAGTGAGGACAACAATGTGAAGCCAGCAGGAGCCCTGGCATCAGGTAGACCAGAACTCAGAAGCTGATTCCACTGATTTTCATGCTGTGATCTTGGATGAGTCCCTTCATCTCTTCTGCAGAACAAGGATAATGACAGTGCCCGGCTCATAGAAATGATGCACGCAAAATCCTTAACATCTTTTCTGGTGCAGAAGAAGCACTTAATCAATGTTAGCTGCCACTGTTATTGTCATTATTCATCGTGAATAGCCTTTGGGGCCATCTCCCAACCTCTCTGTCTTTGCTTAAGCCAGTTCCTCTGCCCAGCATGTCCTCTCTACCCTTCTCTGCCAGGAGAAGCTTCAATCTTCCTGCAAGGTTCAAACTAGCCTTTGCATCCTACATTTCTGACCTTCTTTTCATGGGAATAATTCCTTTTCTTTGCCATGCTCCAGCGCTCTGTACATCCCTGCAAGGTACAGCTGCATGACCTTGGGCAAGTTCCCGCATTTATGTAAGCCTCAGTTTTTACCTTCTAAAGATGGGAATGACAATACTTTATAGATTAAGGTGGTTGTGGGAAATATATGTCTAATAAGCTAAGCATCATGTCTTATTATTATGATTATAATTACAATTATTATTGAAAAAGCCTTGGTAACTCCCATACAAGAAAGAATTTTTGCTTAGTGAACAGCCCTGTGGTTTTATTTTTTCTCAATCAATTTCTGAGGAATATATGACTTAGAATTTCTTAGGAATAGTGTGGAGACCCCCTAAGTGAAGGAATGGGCCCTCAGGACACCCAAAAAGCCTCTCCAATTCCAAGATTTTTGTGAATCAGATTGTTCTCTGGGTCTGTGTCATTCACTTCTTTCTATTTTCTGAACAATCCTGAGGTGATCCATTGGCCCCTAATTCAAGAATGATAGTTGTCATCTCCAGTTAGAGTGGTTAACTTCCTATGCTGAGGCACGACATACCAGTTTCTCTCATGCATGTGTCAGTCAATGGACCTCATGTTTACTGAGCAGCCTACTGTGTGCCAGTCATCTCATCAGACACTTAAAACCCACCGTCACCTATGCCATAACAAACTCGGGCAGTTATGTGTACAGGAGAAAGCAGAAACTCAGAGAAGTAGTGTCTTGGCAAAAGACACACAGCAAACTCCTGAGAGAGCCCAGAGTTCTCCAAGAACTACAGCCAGGTGTACCTGGCTTCCAGACTGAACAGTCCCACAGTGCAGACACAATGGGCCTGCAGCTTTTGGGATCATTTTGTCCCTGTCCATTGCTGGCCATGTGGCCGCCTCCCACATGCTGGCTGGTGTTTGGTCTGCTCCCTATTTCCTCACCTTTGCCCAGTTCCCTAGCTGCTGTCTGCACAGTCTATTCACCGAGACATTCAATCAATCAGCCAGCTTGCTCTGACAGTTCAAAAACACCCAGTCGACCAATTTTCCCTCCAGCACCTTTCTGAGGACCATGAAACCTCACTAATTTGGAATTTGCAATGATTTCTGACATAGAACCTGAATTTCTCATTCTGGTTAAAAAAAAAAAATGTCTGAATGAAAAGCCATCACATGGACCCCTGGAGGCTCCCAAGCAGGGACCTGGCAACCAAAAAGCTCTGCTGTCACCCCTTTCTTCTTTGTTTCTTCTTCTGGCTTCTGGACCTGCATCCATCTCTACTCTAGAGTATGACTGACAACTGCGTTATCTGTTACTAGTGCTACTCCTGATAACAGCAGCTGTCCACAGAGCCAGCCATGTACTGGGAGCTGTTCTCAGTGTTTTGTGTGTGTTTGGTTCTGTAATTGGTGTCACCTTTATTAGAGGATGGTGTAGCTGTCAACCTCATTTTATCAATGGAAAAACCGAGGCAATGGGGAGATCATGCTAAGAGTAGTAGAGATAAGTAGACGTGAACCAGGAAATCTGGGTCTGGAGTCCATGGTCTTAACCTTTCCACCACTGTGCTTCTTGAGTTGGACACAATGGGACCACTTGAGTGTCATCGAAACCCCAGTGGTGCCTGCTGCTTTGTCAAGCAAATGGGTAGGTAAGCTTGCCGACTGGGAGAGCGAGATGCAGTCAAAGGCCTTGAGATAATCAGACATCCCTCAACCATGCTGAAATTTCCTCATGAGGAGCTGCACATTTGAGGCCCTCTTTGTATTTGTATGCAGCTAAGTATGTCTATAGGAGTATGGATGATGTGTTCGGAGGGATTTTTTCTTTTTTCTTTTTTTGGCTGGCTCAGGATGCCGTAAGGGCAGGTGTAGTAAGGCATGAGGATCTGGGGATTGAACCACAGTATCCTGAGTGTAAAAAAATTCAGAAGGGTTTATTTCATTTTAGTTTTTGGGTAGGGGGGCTGGCTCATGTGTTCAGATGTGCATGAATAGGGGTCATGGAGCAGGGACTTGAATATTCTCAGTATCCACATGTATTAGAGAGACAGAGTAGTTTTATCAAGGGTGACTTCATATAGCCATCTATTGTTCCAATAGGTCACTCTGGTGATCAAATGAAGGATTGAGTATAATTATCCTTGCTCCTCTCTCTTTCCTAGCTTTGAAATTCACATGCTTCCTTTACTCTTTTTCATAGAAATCCCACAGGCACCTCAAACTCACCATGTCTAGACTTCAGCAGGCCACCTCCCCTACAGCCTGTTTTCAGGCTCAGCCTTCAGCCTGCTGATCCCAAGAGCCATCTGAGCAGCACTTTGTATCTCCTTCTCACTCACATGTTCTGCCCCTCAGCCAGTCTGGACCATTCTGACTTCCAAGCATCTCACCCCCAACACCACTTCTACATCTCTGCATGGCCTCCCACTCCAGCCACTGCCCTTGCTGTCCCAGGCATCAAGACAGTCCCCTGGGCAGTTTTGTGCTTTTATTTTGACCCTTCTTACGCTTCCACACAGGAGGCAGGGCTGTCCCGGCAAAGTGTAGATTCTGTCATCCCCACAGCCCTGAAAAATGAGTCCAAACTTCTCCAGAAGGCCCCTCTGGTCTTCCAGCCCAGCCCCTGCTGACCTATCCAGGGTTGTCATTCTCTGCTGCTCCTCACTTATGGAGCTTAGATGTCCCAAAGGCCCCGAAGTGTCCCGAACAGCTTCTGCGTCATGCCTGCTGGTCATAGCAGAGGCTAAAATTCAACAGCCTAACCTGGATCCAGACTGCCATGTCCAAACATTGGCGCATGGGCAATTGGTTTTACCTCTCTGAACCTCAGTTACCACTTCTTTAGGCTTATAACTCCATAGTAAATGTCTGTTCAACATTCTATTTCCCCAGTAGACTGCAAATTACGCCCATTGCATCCTTAGCATCTAAGTGCCTGGCCCACAGTGCGTTTTCATAGTGCGCTGTAGATATTGGTTGAGTGAGAAAACTGATCCAAGAAACAGCCCAGAAAAGCCAGCAAGAGGAGGCTCAGTGAGGGGTCAGGCAGGAGATAACTCTATCTCCCTGCCATCATGGCTGCAGACCGTCTGCTCAGGATGGTCCCCAAATCCCAGGGCACTGTCATTTTTAATAGATGTTTCTCTAAGATAAGCACACACTGAAGGGCAGACGAGTTTCCCCGAGGATGCTGCACATAGAAACGGAGCATGATTTCACCCAGGTTTCCTAATGCAATGCCCATGCATTCCTCTGCTGTCCCCTCCCACCTTCCAAAAAACACAGCTCCTGAGTTCCAGAGGACAGAGGACAAATCACATTCTGCTGCCTAATGTTCCCACCTCCACTAATCTCTCTTTCCTCTCTCCCAAGGGTCCCAGGGCTGGGTTGAGAGCCCAGTTTTGCTTCATGCTAGTTATGTGACCTTGGACAAATGAATTCTCCTCTTTGTGCCTCAGCTTTTGCACATGTAAAATGGAAAGCCTGACATTGCCTCCCCAGAGCTGTGCTTAGGGGTCCATGGGTTCATTTCTTTTTAAAAATAGTAAGTCCTAGTTCCATGTCTTGTTTATGTCATTCTTGTGATGCCTTCTCTCTGTCTCTGTCTCTGTCTCCCTCTCTCTCTGTCTCTCTCTCTCTCTCTCTCTCTCTCTCTCTGTCTCTCTGTCTCTCTCTGTCTCTCTCTCTCTCTCTCTCTCTCTTTCTCTTTCTCTGTGGGGCCAAGTCCTGCTGGTTGAATCTCCCATGTGTAACTAGATGCTCTTGCTGCTCTTTTCTTCTCTAGTACAGACCCATGCTCATGGCAGACAGCTGAGAATGTGTCAGATAGGCACAGTGACAACTCAGCTCCGTGCACAATAAGTCAGAATCCTTTTTCCAAAGCATCAGCTGACAGGTGAATATCTCTGGTCATCCCAAGAATGGGGCCATTACTTATATTCAGCCTTAAGGACAATTTGTGAGCACATCATTAGTTTATGACATGATTCTAAAATGCTCTGGTGGTGAAGTGGAAAAGGGAGACTGGGAAGGCAATCGGTTACCACTGCAGGCACCTGGAGTTTGATCCCTGAGGGAAGTCATAGGTCCCACCCATTGTGCCGGGCTTCACACCTAACTGTAGATGGTAGATGGAGGCTGCATAAGGTGTGTGGCTCCTTCTCTTGATAAAGGGTCTCAACCCATGATCTAAGGAACTCAGAACCCCCCTCCAGACATTTGGTCCTCTCCCAGTGACTGCTGTGGCACACTGAGGTTGACCTTGGAAAGCAGAAGCCAGATCTTGGGATGTTGCAGATTGCTACGGATGACCTCACGCTGCAGAACGGCTCAGGAGCTTTGGGCCAGGGCCGCATGCTCATCAGCCACGCTCCGTTGTGAGCTCTGTCATAGGCATGTTACTAAGGATTATTAAAGACTAAGCTCTGGGAATGGTTTTCAATTAAAGAAATGTATAAATACATGAATCTTCATCATCTTAGCTAATGGCAGCTCCTTCCATTGTGTCTCATAGTAACCTTGGAGTTACCCTTGATGCCCTTGCTCAAATCCCAGGTCTGATCTCTGCCACTTTCAAGGATGTATATCCTTACCTGTCATTGAATTTCACTGTGCCAGAACCCAACTGCTTTTTTTTTTCCCAAGTGGCTACCACTCCAGTCCAAGAACTCATCACTCTCCCCTGCATTTTTGCAAGATCCTTTTAATACATCTCCATCTCTCCACCCTATCCCTCCTGCAGCCTGCTCTCCAGAGGCAGCCAGAGGGATCCTACTAAAGGTTAAGCCAAATCACAATGCTTCTCTCTTCAAAGCCCTTGGATGACTTCCTTTTAACTGAACCAATCAAAGGGCCCCTGTTACATAAATTTCTCATTTCCTACTCTTTTGTATTTATTCCCTCTATCCCGGCCTGACTGACCTCCTTGTTTCTCAGGTTCATCCATTCTAATCCTGCCTCAGGACATTTGCAAGTGCTGTTTGTGTTGCTTGGAACACCTTTCTTCTAGAAACCCACATGGTTTCCTCCCTTATATTCTTCAGGTCTTTGCTCTGAGTAGTACTTAACTGTAAATTACATTATTATTATTATTATTATTTAGTACAGGTCTACAGGGTCTCACTACACAGATCAGAGTTGTAGTAATTCTCCTGTTTTCAGTCTCCCAAATGCTGGGATTACAGGCATGTGCTACCATGCCCAGTTTCAGTCACTGTCTTAGTGCACCCTAAGGGCAGGGCCAGCATGGCATGTCGTGTCAGGGATCTAACCCTGGTTCCCACCCTTGCCTAAGCAGGTGCTTTATTCTGCTGACCTATCTGCCCAGCCCCTTAACTGACAATTCTATAGAAACTTTATTTAAAATTTCAAAACCTTCTCATTGAACATTTTCTCATGCTGCTTTCCTTTCCTATCAAGTAATACAGCCATTTATGTACATACTTTGTTTATTGCATGATTCACCCCCAGGAGGATTCAGGTTGTATGTTTTGCTCTCAGCTGTTTCCTACACCCTTGAAGTGCTCTTGGCTGAATGCATACTTGTTAAATGAATGAATGAATGAATGAATGAATGAATGAATGAATGAAGATTCCTCCTAGGATGTATATCCTTACCTGTCATTGAATTTCACTGTGCCATCTTTGACAGGGAAGAGAGGTGGAGAGTGAAGCTTTGTGTGCTGAGAATGCTCATATCGCATGACCTTTATGTCTGAGGCCATGTCGGTCACCTTAGCACTATCTGCTCCACATCTAGACTCTTGGAAAAGACTAATAATAAGACTAGAGAACATGCCATACAACGCCTCCTTGTTCCTTGGCTTCAAGATACTTGCCAGCCTCCTCTGGGTGACATCTGAGAAACAGGGCAATAGTCATTGTACCTAGTGTGATTTTTGCATGAGCTGCCACTACCAGCTGAGCGACTTTTACTGAGGGCCTTAAAATTCATAAGACTTTCTTGCCCAAGTTGAGTGTGGAGAAAGTTGCAGGGCTGCAAAATACTTGAGAAAGTATTTTGCAGTAAAGATCAGGACTACAATCTCGCCTATGAGCTTCAGTCTCTTCCTTGAAGGAGTCAAAATCTAATTCTGCACTGATGTGAGCATTAAATGGGTTATCAGAGAGACAGTGGTATGGCCTGGCCATAAGAAAAGGTAGTACTTTTAGTGCTTATGCTGCCACTATCCTTCCAAGAGTGTGGGTACCAATTCTCAGAGAGTCATTTCCTTGATTAAGGAAGTGACTACCCTTGAGATTGGATTCCTCTTGAGATTAGAGCAGTCCAGACTCCCCCTGTGGCGCAGAAGGTCAGATGTGCCATGGTCTCTGCTTATCATTTCTTCATCCCTCCGTACCCCATCCAGCATTCTTTGCTCCCAGAACACCATCCTAATGGAGTCCCCTCATGCTGTTCTTGTTCTCAAGATTTTGTGTCTCTGGCTACCCTGGGCCTTCTTGCCAGAGCATCCCCTCCCTGTCTTCCCCGACCTCACTAACTCCTGTGTTCCCTCAGGGCTGTGAGGATATCGTCACTTCTTCACTCATTTTAAGAATGGGAAAACTGAAGTACAGAGTGATTAAATAATCAAATCAAAATCACAGAGAAAATCAGATTTCAAGAATCTGAAACCAACCTTTCCTTCTTTCTGCAGCTCCCTGATAGTTCAACAGCTTTCACTGTAGCTCAAAAAGATTGGGGCTTAGAACCAGAAAGGACCACGTATTCCCCAGGCATAGTGCTACTTCTTTAAATATCAGAGTTCTCCTGAGTATGAGTGGAGAAGGTACCTGGTAGTTGGATTTGGGCTGATTAAATCAAGTAGAAAATCAATTAAACTTAAATAAAGAAAAAAGATTGGAAATCAGGCACAATATCTTCTTAATTACAGCACCTAATCACTGGTTGAAAAAAAAATAACTGAAAAATTTCATTTCATATACAGCCCTGTATATCTGAAATGAGTGAGTCCTAATGAAATGCACATTACCACACTTGACTAGTAATTAGCTAGGATATCCCAGCAGTTTTGTAGTGGAAATGGTAGGCATGATAACCAGAGAACCTACAGGATGTGACACAGGATGCTTTGGGGGTTGACTAAGTGCTAGCTGACCTCCACGATCTCTTTCCTTCACTGTATAGCTCACAGTCCTTGCAACAAAGGATGCAACCATTGGGCATGGCTGAGGGCACTGCCATGATCAACATGACTGAATGGCTCTTTTCCACACAGCTCAGAGTGACTGCAAACAGAAGCAGCTGAGGAAGACGCTGGCAATCAGGCACTAAATGCCTCAAAGAAATTACTCTGACAAGTATTCCTGCCATTCAGAGCCTGGATTATGGCCTTCTGATTGATCTCCCATCTCTCCCCTTCCACTCTTTCTCCTCCACAGTGGCAAGAACCATTTTAGGAAACCACTTCTCATTGAGTCACTTCATTGACTAAAACCCTTTGGATTCCTCTTGAGATCAGAGCAGTCCAGACTTCCCCCAGTGGCGCAGAAGACCAGATGTGCTGGGGTCTTAGCTCATCATTTCTCCAGCCCCCCGTGCCCCTCCAACACTCTTTGTTCCTGGAGCAGTACCCCAATAGAGTCCCCTCATGCTGTACTAGTTCTCATGGTTTCATGTCTTTGGCTACCCAGGGCCTTCTGCCTGGAGCATCCTTCCCTGTCTTCCCCAACCTCACCAACTCCTGTCTCCCATCCTTCTGCACCACTGACTACATTTGTGCCCCTCTTCTATGCTTTCAGAGCCTGCTGTGTTTTCCTTTGGCATGACAAGCATACCTGGAACAAACATTGTTGGTGAGCTCAATGAAAGCAGTGACGTGGGTCCGTTTGTTTTGTCCCTGGAACCTAGTACAATGTCTAGCCAGAGCACAGGATGGAAGGCTGTTGAATGAATGAGTGCAGCTTTACCAGCGGTGCTTGAGGTCATCTGTCTGATGTCCAGCTTTCTCCTCCCACGATGAGCCATCAGTGGCACTTTCCTCTTGGGATGCTTTCTGACCTTTTTGGCTATAATGCTAAGGCTCGTTGATTTCTCATTTCTTCAGCCCTTTAAGGATACAGGCAATAGTGACCAGACCACTTCAAAATGAGCACCAATGATCAGCCATTCAGTCATTTAGTCCTCCAGTTCCCATTTACTCTATGCCTATCGTTTCCCAACATCTAGGATAAGACTGTTGCCCCCACAGAAATTCATAGTTCAGTGCATGGCAGGTATGCAGATCGAGGCTCACCATAGCAAGGCATAAGGGGTGAGCAGGATTCCCCAGCA
The DNA here is from genome assembly GCA_004027165.1 of Ctenomys sociabilis. Taxonomy (NCBI): domain Eukaryota; kingdom Metazoa; phylum Chordata; class Mammalia; order Rodentia; family Ctenomyidae; genus Ctenomys; species Ctenomys sociabilis. The sequence continues at coordinate 52,471 of PVKA01002342.1, forward strand.
ATTTGTTTCACGGAGAAGGGGACTGAGGTACACAGATGTGCTCTGTCCCTCCTAAAGTCACAACGCTGAATGGCAAGACGGTAGAGTTAGTGAGAGGCTGAAAGCCTTCAAGACAGTTCAGAGAACAAAAATTCTATACACTAAGCATCTCCTAAAGGCCCATTTTACAAGAGATGTGTTGTACACTTCACTCTTATTGCCTCTAGTTTCCAAGTATTGAATTCTTCATTAAATTTATTCATTCACTGAACAAATAATTATGAATAAATATTTATAAAGTACCTACTATGTGCCTGGGAATAGTTTGGCAGACATTTTCTTATTTTGTACGAGTCAGTTACAATTAATTTTGAGATATTATTGTAATCCATCTCCTGTTGTAGGTGAAGAATCAAGAATAAGAAGGCAAAATAACTTGCCCAGCTAGTTTTAATTAAAAATAATGAAAATAGTTGACAATTGTCTATTGTTTATTATCATGCTTGGCAGTGTGCTCAGCTAATATGTCAAGTTTAATTTTCACAAGGAAGTTTCAGGGTAGGAACCATTAATGTCTCAGTCTGTATATGAAGTGATTGATATTGGAAAAAATTAAGTAATTTGTCCAAGGTTACTAGCTGGTAAGTGATGGAGTCAGAATCTTATTCTATATCTCCTTAATTACCAAATTCAGCATTTCTCAAGGTGAGCCATGAATTACTTGCATTAAAATCATCATATGTGTGTGAAAGGCAAATGTCTGGGTCCACATCACACTCCAGGGTCTGAAGGTGATATCAGTCATCCTGATGTATCAGCTTCACTGGAGTCAGAAATGCCTAGCAGATTAGCAAAGCACACTCCTGGATGTGTTTGGGTGGGTCAAGGAGGTGTGGCTTTGGCTACACATAGCCCCTCTCCTAGTCTGCTCTGGCATCATTTCCCTGATGTGCTTCCTGGCTGCCATGACCGAAGCCGATTTTCTCTGCCACGATGCTCCTGCCTTGCACCCAGCCAGCATGGACTGAACCTCCTGAAACTGTAAGCTGAAATAAACCTTTCCTCCATTAAATTGCAGGTGTTGAGTACTGTGTCTCAGCTATGGGAAAGCAAACTAATACAGAGGACAAGAACCTGAGATCTTCGTGTTTTTTTTTTTTTACAAAGTCTTGCATTCATTACAGCTTGAGAATTTTATTGTTATTCTCAAGGTAGGGAGCCAGCAGCTTCCAATAGAACAGAAAATGTTCTATTTAACTGTCTCACTCAGCTGATGTGGAAAAACACAATGAAAGGAGGAAACGCAGTGAAAGTCTCTCTCAGTCCCAGGAGGGCTGCGAAGGATATAAAACGAAGACAGAAAAGACATTTTGATGCCAGTGCTCCAGCAGATGTGTTTACGCAAGTTGGTTTGATTACAGGTGCTAAAAATACCCCTTTAAATTTAGGAACCCAGAATATTTCCTAGTGCTTTACCAAAAAGCAGTTTAAAAAATTAATTCCTTTCTAACTCCCTTCTCCTTCAACAAGTTATTAGTATTGATGTTGGAGTCCCAGAGTTTGTTATCAAGAATTATAAAGGCAAATCATGGAGACATTTTCTCTGATTACACAGATTCTTGGTGTGTTTGCCTCTCCTCTCCCTGCCAGCCCTTTCTCCAAATCAGCAAAGCACCAGCTGCGCATTTCTACTTCCTTGGGGTGGTTAAATACCAGACCTTCACAACTGCCCAAAATAAATCTTCCATCCAGGGTAACCAGCCCCCGCTTTTTCCCCCTTCCACATCTTTTATCATAATTTTGTACTTTCTGCCCTTGAGGTAATTTTTAAACCTCCCAAGTTAAGAGACTTCATTTCACAGATGAAGAAACTGAGGAAGGAAGATGAGAAGGAGTAATCTAGCTGAGGTGCCAGAGAGTGCCAGTGGTGGGACAGCACACAGGCATCCTGCAGGGTTCTTCCCATTGCACCCAGGCTGCCTCTTTTGGAATTCTGTTATCTGTCATTTACTAGCTGGTGACAAGTAACTAAGCTTTCTTGCTTTCAACTATAAAATGGAACAGTGGTTGGTACTGGGCCAAGCCTCCATGGAAGGCAGCTGCTTTGGATATCTGTCACTAACATGAGTGCCAACTCCCCCCGCCCCCAGCATCCTTGTGACCAAGGCCATGGTCAACCTCATCATTATTGTCTGGCCACCACCACACACACCCTCCGTCAGCATCAGGTAGTCCAGAGCATGTGCTGACGCAATGAATAGTTATTGCTCTCAGGACACTTGGACCTTTCCTTGTACTCTGCTCAGCTTTTTTTCCCCCAAAACAAGAAGAAACAATGTCTGTTATATAGAGTGTTCAATAAATATTTGTAAGTTGTTTTGTGAATGAAGGAGAAGGATCCAAAATGACTAACCCCCCATTTGCAGTGTTGATCTGTTTGATGTCTGTCTCAAGGGTAATATAGGGATGGTGACCACTGTTTCTTCTAACCTTCATGCAACCCATTGGTATTTATAAAGAGCTCTCTATCATGGTTCATTTATTAATCAAGAATCTCTGAAATGACCCCTTCCCAGAGTCCTCAATTCCATTTTCTCTGTGTTTCTCTCATTGCTTGGTCTTTTTCTTATGTATTTGGTATAAGGTCTATAGGGTCTCACCACACAGATCAGACTTATAATGATCCCCTATTTTCAGCCTCCCAAGCAGTGGAGTTACAGGCACAAGCCACAACGCCCAGTCTTAATCTCCATCTCAGTGCACCTCAGGGGTAGGACCAGCATAGCATGTTGGGGATCTAACTCCAGTCCCTGCACCTGCCTAAGCAGGCACTTTAGTTTGCTGAGCTATCTGGCCAGCCCTCACATTGCTTGGTCTTGGGAAAACCTTCTCTTCCATTTCACATGGGTTCATTATTTTCAGTCCTCTTGCATTTAATGTATTGGGAGGGCAGAAACCACCCTTGGGCTTCTGGCTTGTATCATGCACATTTTTTGGTGGTGAAATGGCTGGCTTATTGGTAAGGTTACGTAGGGCTTTAAAATTGCCAACTGAGACTCTACACCAGTGATTTCATATACAAATCACAGAGGAAGATTTTTTTAAGTGTCATTGTCTAGGCTGATCTCAGATCAATGAAACACAGTCTCTAGGGAAGGAGCTGAGGCACTGTATATTTAAAAAGCACATCCTCTCTCCCAGTAATTTATTCTAATACAGAGCCAAAGGTGATAGCTACTGCTTTAGGCTATGTAAATAATTTACATGTTTATGAATCATATCCTAAACATGTGTCTGAGTTTCTAGGTCACCTGACTGGGAACCCACTGGATGCAGGTCATAAATTCCTCTTTGCATCATGTAGCCTGAACATCTGGATTAATAGGCACTTAATAAATGTTTATGGAATCGGATTGTAATAATCTTTTATACAAACACCAGTGGCTTTCTGAGATAGAGTGTCTAATCTTTTAAATTTCTTGGAGTCTCAGTTGCCCCATATCTGCATTGGAAAGGAAAGATAAAATCTTTTTCTCGCTGCTATTTATGGCAAGCAATGCATGAAATGAAGCAAGTGAAGAAACAGCCAGTTAATGTGAGATTTTTTTTCCCTTCTTTTTACTTTACTAAGTCCCAAGGCAACCAGTCAAAGGAGGGAAGATGAGAGAAATCATTACTTTAAGCAAGAGATGTTTCACCACACCGGAAACTGTCACACTTGGCTACTGTCCCTATCACCATTGGCAGCAACATCATTAATAATGAGCCTTCCTGTATCAGGATCTTGTTTAAACAATTTACATTTGTTACTTATATTACTTCCTTTAAACCAATGACAACCCTGTAGAATAGATATTATGAACATGGTTTCAGATGAGAAAGTGGAGGCTCAGAGAGGCTAAAGTGTTCACGGTTACACAGCAATAAAGTGGTGATGCCAGGGTCAAATCTGAATCTGTCAACCAATTCTCCTATCTGCATTACTATACGTCCTCATTTTTCAAAGACAAACAATTCATTTTGCAGACTAGCTCCTCGCTGCAACCATCTCCCAGGAGCATCATATTTTTTTTTCTTCTTTGTGTGTCCGCCTGAGATGACGCACCTGCCTTTTGCCTTGACCATTTGCTCAGGTTTTGCTAGATGAAGGATAGGTTGGCTGGTGGCTGTGGGATCAATGTCATTTCTTTGTCTTCAGAGACAATGGCGATTATTGTCATTTTTTTTCCATTTATGTATTTGGTAAAGGGTCTCACTATGCAGCTCAGACTTGTGGTAATACTCCTGTTTTCAACCTCCCCAGCGTTGGGATTACAGGTATGTGCTACCACACCCAGACTCAGTTGTTGGTCAGTGTGCCTGGGTGGTGGGGCCGGTACAACATGCGGGACCAGGGATGGAACCCCAGTCCCTATACTTGTCAAAGCAGGCACTTGGTCTATTTGGCCAGCCCAATTACTACCATTTTACAGTCCACCTACCCCTCACTGAGGTTAAAGCTTTGACAGACTCTTTCACTTTAAGGCAAGCATCTTAAAATGGTTGTGCCTCAGTCATTCCTTCTGTGCAGTGGGGCAAAGAACCATGGTCACAAGACAATTAGAATGATAAATATATGGAAGAGCCTTGAATCTAAAGGGATCTGAGACAAATTGCAAAGTGACAGCAACAGTAGTTGTTCCTATTTGCAGAAGGTGGCCTAGCCACCCAGAGGCCTTTAACTGCAGCAGGCTGGCTGGCTGGCAAGGTCTTGGCAGTGTCCGATGTCTCTGTTCAATTACTTCCATCTGTGGGTAAAACAGCCCCTGCGTAATGGACTGATTAATCGCCTTATCACACGGAGCACACAGTGTAATTACATCAGAGAATTCAGATCCCCAAGCGCAACATCAATCAAATCGGAGAGAGCAGCTTCACCCTCCCTTCCTTAACAGCTTGGGGAAAAAATACATCTTCCTTCCCCGACCTGGTGCTCATCCTTCTCTTCAGTGGGAGACCTGGACCAAAAAAGCGTCGAAGAAGCCTGCTTGGGAGCTTCTAGGGAGAGGTGAGAGGAGTATTTTTAGGTCAGCTACCTTTCAGATTCTGTGATTGCTCCTACTCCCTCCATTATAAATCTAGTTTGATGCTTGAGTTTGGAGTGAATAAGTGTGTGTGTGTGTGTGTGTGTGTGCGTGTGCGTGCGTGTGAGCATCTCATTTTCTTTAAGAGATGGCCAGAAAGGACAGCAAGGATCAAGATTTGTAGCCCCTGAATTCTTACCATTGCTTCTGAAAGGGTGTTGCCTTTCTTTGTTTCTCTAACAACCCCATGGGAAAGGTTCTGTTATTAGTACCTATGCTACCAATGGAGAAGCTAGCATTTGGAGAAAATGATGACACACCAGTTGGTAAATAACAAAGGCAGGTTCACACACTGCTGGGTGCAGCTCTGTGTTCTCAGGGCCTGCTGCCCTTGTCAACAAGAAGAAAGGTGGCCCCTCCTTTCACTCGCCGAGGGCACGCCTCAGTCGTCCTTAGCCTGTGATCTCTGTCCCAAAACTTGGCCATCTACTCATCAAGTGGCCCATGAGAATCCACCCCATGCCAGTTACTGACAAGATGCCAGGAAACAAGGCTCCCCAGCACTCAGATCTCGGTGTTGAGGACTTCTAAGTCTGTCGGGGAGGATGCGAGCAAGCCCTTCGCTGCCAAGGAGCAACTGGCGTGTCTGGAGGAGCATCGCAGACACTGTGCTGTGCAAGAGAGCCAGATAGAAAAGATGGATTCAGTTTCCATGAAGTTCTAGAACAGGCAAGTCAAACCAATCATGGAAAAAGAGCCCCAGGAGTTGGGAACCGGCTAAGAAAAGACACAAGGGAAATTCTGGAGAGGACAAAGTTGTATTAAATCAGGTGGGATGGGAGCTCTAGAGGCCATACACTTGGGAAAACTTACTGGATGCTTCAGTATACATGTTTCAAGTGTACGTGCATCTTTCCTCTAACTACCTTGGACAGATATTGAAAATATATATATATATAAAAAAAGAAAAAATATATAGAAATAACAATGGCAGCAGCCATTATTATGTGCTTAGTATATGCTGAGTCTTTATAAGCATTAAGGTATTTCATTCTCAGAATGGCACTGTAGAGACTCTGAGTGGGTAAGCAATGTACCCAAGATTAAGACAGATAGGAAAAGCCAGAGCCAGGATTCCAACCCAGATATGTGTCTGACACACACAAAAAATTGCCCAGCTGCTGCTGTGTTACGAATACTGCTCTGTGTTTCCCCCCTCTGTCGTTGTTCTAGCCCTGAGGTTTGTGTATATTTAATTTTACTCATCTCTCAACCAATATTTGCCATGCTGTGCCTCGAGGCCAGTTTTGGAACCATATGATTAAAATATATCCTAGATTTAGAGTTAATGTATCTGCCAGGCCTGTGCAAGGGGAAATATTAAGTGACTGATTACATCAAGCACGGTATTATTTGTCACAAAGGACCCCAGTCCTGAGGAGAAAACTGAACCCCTCGGGATAGGTGAAATTCAAGCACCAAACACTACACTATCAGCTCATAGTTCATTCCAGTTTCCCTCCAGTCTGCTTCACCTCTGAGAGACTGATGGAGTGGAAAGAGGGCAGCTTTCGCATCTCTGAAATTCGGCAGGTGAGTCTCAAGATGCCCTGTTGAATCACTTGTCAATATGGCTCTCATTCCTGGTGTAGGGAAGGCATGGCATAAGCCAGACCCCAGGAGGCTTTGGACCCTAAGAATACATGGCCTGAATAGGAATGAGAGTGGCTACTCTCCATCCACTTTAGCTCTTATAAAGCCAGGAGAAGGGATTCCTCAGGCTGGCTTTGTGACCTAAGATAAATTCCGTCATACTCAGGGGCCTTAGTTATTCTAATTGTAGAACTGGAGACATCTAATACCTCCCACACCCAGAACAGATAAAAGTGAAGCTCCTCTGCTTAAAGCAGCAGCGATACTTTTGGATCCCTGGACACTCAGACAAGCCCTGAGAGAGCTCCACGGAAGAGAGTTTGGAAACTGCAGACACACATGGACAGTGAGACTCCTCATTGCTAAAACCTGAAGGCTTGATGCCTGAGGACTGTGGTCTGTCTTGTTCATAGCTATATCCCTCTTGCTCAGAGTAACACTTGGCTCAATAAGCAGACATGCAGGCTTGGAAAGCATATTCATTCAGAAAGCAGCCAGGTTTTTTCTTCTCTCCTGTGTGTAGGAGCCCCTGGAAGGAAAGTACCTGCAGACACATTTTTCTTATTCTGCAGAATACTTCACGAAACGTAGCTTCAGCGCCAACATTTCAACATCAGGTATTTCTTTTGCAAGTTTTAGTTTTAAGAAAGATCAAGACTGGAGTCACAGGACTTGCCTTCCTCTCTCAGGACAGCTATGCTATCAGCTGGCCCTAGGGAACAGGGTCCCCTTACCTCACCTTGGTTCCCGCTTGCTCTATTCCCTTATTTATGGCACCTCCATGAGCCTGGTAAAAATTTAAGCTTGTGATGCTCTGGATTCAACTCTGTTTCTTTAATGAAATGCACAGAGCCAGCTACACCAGGCCTCTGCCTGGCTATCAGTGAGAGTGGTTTCTAGGTTTCAAAAAGCTTGTTCAACCAAGATAAGGTTTACAAAGCATCCCGAGGCTGAGGTAGTGGTTTCTAGCTGCTAGGATTGTTTCAATCATCTAAATCTTAGTTTCTGCCCACAGTCCATAATGGCTGGGCTGCTTTAGAACCATGGAGACCTTGCCGTAGATACACATTTCTTTTTTAAAAAATTATTTTTAAAAATAATTTGTTTGGTACAGGGTCTCACTATGCTGCTCGGACTTGTAGTGATCCTCTTGTCTCAGCCTTCCCAGTGCTGGGATTATAGGTGTGAGCCACCATGTCTGGTTTCATTGGCTGACAGAGCATGTGGTACTGGGGTTCAAACCCCAGTCCTTGTGCTTGCCAAGCGGGCATTTAGACTGCCAAGATGTCTCCCCAGCCCTAGATCCAGAGTTTTTGTCCCAGCCTTGGGATTCTAATATAATGGGACGTGGTGGTGGAGGGGTGGACTCTAGTGTCTATATTTACAGAAAGCTCTATAGGCAATCCTCACGCCCAGTCAGGGCTGGGGTCTGGAGATAACAGGCTGAACAACTCAGTTTGTTCCACCTGTTCTGCTCCACATTCTCTTCATTGTTGAATTTACTATTTGGGGCTTGCCCGGTTCTCTCTGAGCTTCCCTCTCCTTGAGCTTCCCTCAAGGATATCTTTCTCAGTCCAACAATTTTCCCGATTTTCTCCCTCAGCTACTTTGAATTATTTCCTTTCCTACTGTAGACCCCCAGACTCCCTGCACCCCAATGCCACATAGGGAGAAAAAAAGATGTCCCAGAGTAACATCCTTTGGGAAAGGACTAAAAATAAGATCCAGGAAACCCCTAAGCCGTCAGTCCCTGCATACCCATTCCCCATAGCTCCCTGAGGGATTCCTCCCAGATGCCAGACCTTCTTATTTCTTTGTCCCCACCACCTCTCCTCCTGTTTCTAAGCTTTCCCTTCCTTTTAGGATCAATTAATAGGAACAAGCAAGAGCCTTTTTATCTCTAGGTTTTGGAAACCCGATGGCTGTTCTCAACACCTCCACAATGGGTGATTGGAAAGAGTCAGTTCTGAACCAGTGCTATAGATGCTCCAAGGAATACCAAATGTGGATTATTGAGCCCAGGGGTCCACCAGATGGGAGATAAATATTGAAAACTCCCAACTCCATGGAAACAGCCACAGCTCTTCAAAGTGATTTTGCACACACAGGAAAGGAAACAAAAGTAGGAGTTCGCATGAGGCCCCTACCCTTGCTGCCACTTCTTAGCCTCAGAAATGCCAGTACTGAAAGGAGACAGGAGGATAAACTGGTAGAAAGGGAAAGGAGGATGTGGCAAGGGGTGGCATTCTGAGCAAAGCTTCTGATTCCTTCTGTGCCCTCTGGCTCCCAGGCTGGGTCACAAGAGTGATGATGATAGTGGTTGTGGCAGAGATGAGAGGCAACAAGTGTTCAGCCACATGCTGGCTCGTATCGGACACAGTCTACATAGACCACATGTATTGGATGCTTGCCACAATCAGGCCAAAGCCCTGTGCCACTATTGCTGGATTAGATGAGGAAACTGAAGCATGGTGAAAGTGAAAATCATAACCCTCTCACATAGCTGGGAGGTGGAGGAACCAGGAATTTCCCAGGCTCACTCTGGACATAATAACCAGGCTATTTGGCCACTATCTTAGACACTGTCCCCATGTGGATATCTGAAGCGGATTCTGTGGCCATCTGTTAGGTAAGGTATGTATGCCACCAGAAGCTTGAAGAACTAGCAACACAGCGGAAGAGGTCAGACTTAGGAAAATGGAATTGGCAGACCAAATATGGTAGGATGGTGCTAAGAGTGAGGAATGTAGCATTGGCTCACTGTATCTCTCCAAGCCCTTTGTGACTGCCACTCTACAGGGATGGTAACCGAGGCTCAGAGAGACAATTACATGCTAAAGATCATGTAGTGTGTGGGCAGAGACCTCACCCTTGTCACTTCCTAAAACAGTTCTTGAAGTCCTCTTTCATGAATGCTTCTAGTGGTGCTTGCATGACTGTCTCAGTGTCCTGAATGGCCTTAAAATGTTTATAATTCAGGGTCCTTTCAATTTTGGGAAAGGGGCAGAAAGCTAAGAGTGCCAGGTCTGGTCCATAAGGGAGGTGAGGACATATCAGTTTTGAGCCCACCTTTCCATTACATGGCACTTGCTCAGCGACAATATTTATAGTTTTGATCACACCTCATAAAGACACTCACAAAAGAGGACTTCTAGAACTGCTTCAGAAAGTAGCAAGAGTGATGAGATAAGTATGCCTGAAAGAAGAGGAAATATTCAGAGGGTAATCAATGGCAATGCGTCTTTGACTAAGCTAATGCTTAAAATTTAAACATTTACCATAAATCTTGACCACCCCGGGTAGGCTGAGAAATACAGAGGTCCAAGATTTTATATATCTATATCGCATCCTCTGTGTGTCAGGGATACAGAGATATTAGACACTAGGAATAGACTTAAGAAAAACAGATACAGTTCTGACCTCATGGAATTTACCATCTAATGAAAGATAGAGCATGTATATGTTTATACATCAAATCAGGGCCAGCCAGATAGCTTAAGAGGATTAAAGCACCTGCTTAGGCAGACGCAGGGACCGAGGTTTGATTCCTGGTGTGCTATGCTGGCCCTGCCCTCAGGGTGAGCTAAAGTGGGGACTGAGACTGGGTGTTGTAGCACACCCCTGTAAGCCCAGCACTTGGGAGGCTGAAAACAAGAGAATCATATAAGTCTGATCTGTGTAGTGAGACCCTGTAGACCCTGTACTAAACACATAAACAAACAAACAAGACATTTATACAACAGAACTGTGCAGGAAGCCGGATAATATTGAGTGAGGGTGAAAAGGGATGGCTGGAGCAGAGAAACACGAGTGAGAGAAATGTGCCATTAGACTGGAAGGGCGGGCAGGAGCTGACTTTGCACAGCCCAGAGACCACGGGTAGGACTTGGGAGCTAGAGCTAGCTGTAGGGAGGCAGATAGCAGGGCCTTGCAGGGAGTCTGACAAGGGTTGATGGCATGTTAAAGAGAAAGAGACAGCTGTGTAACTCATTCCTGGCACGGGCTTCTTCCATATCTTCCAGGTGAGGCTGCTGGTCCCAGGTAACATCAGGCAACAGTGTGGATGATTCAATATAAACGCATTCTGGTAGCCTGCGGAAACAACCTTTCTAGACTGGCGTGGCAGTTCTCAAACCACAGTATCCCTCAAGAACAGCTTGTTACAGCATGGACTGCCCAGCCCTATGCCTGGAGATTCTGATTTGGTATGTCTGGCTGAGACCCAAGAATGTGCATTTCTAACAAGTCCCCAGGTGAGGTTGATTTTGCAGACTTGGAGGAGAACACATTTTCAGACCCAGTTAGAGGAGGGTAAAATACCCAATTCATGGCCATATTCATTCAGACCTGAATCTAATTGCTGACCCTAGTTAGCCTGGATAGCCTTGAATTACCTCTCTAACAGGCAGGTTTTTTTTCCATCTGTAAAGTGGGACCAGTAATAATACTGCAGGCTTGTTATGCATTCAGAGGACATCAAGTTAAAAGTTTATTACCATATGTGGCACATCAAAGAGGCCCAGTAAATAACAACCATTGCTGTGATTATCCAGAAAAAAAAACTTCATCTAGCACTTGGGCAATAACACATTAGAATTGAGACTAAAAATGGTATCTTAATGAATAAGCCTGAGGCCACTACAGTAAAAACTAGTTTGTATTGGTGAATAACACAAATTTGGTAGGGCATATGGAGGGTTATTCTTTGTCAAGCAAGATTTCAAAGCAGACAGAAATTGGATGGTATTTCTTCACAGTTGTTAAGTCAGCTTGTCTATTTATCTATTCAATAAGTGGGAAATCTCTTCTTTAATTCATCTGTTTACAGTTTTCCAGCCATCCATTCATTATCCATCCATCCATCCATCCATCCATCCATCCATCCATCCAACCAGTCTCTTATCTACTAATTTTTTGAAACCCCTAATGTGTGGTTTAGAAACTGTCATAGTTATGATAAGCTTAGACACAGGAAATTCAAGTACCTTAAATTGGGGAAAAAAATCCTCAGTCAAATGAATATGGCATTTGTGCCCTCTTGAATCCAAATTAGTTGATATTTCCATGTTTCACAAAGGAGCTCTGACTTCCTCAGAGCTGCTCACACTGTGATAGGGGCAGACAAATGATGGCTCAGGACAGCAGGTTCTCAGACAACCAAAACAGAGGTGGTTGAGTATGGAGAATTTGTAGCCAGAGACATCTGAGATAGTATCTTGATTGCTTTGCTCTACTACGTTTTTACTGGATGACCTTGAACAACTAATGCAATTCTGTGGACCTCCATTTTCTCTAGAAAATGGAAATAGGAACATAACTACCTCATCTGGGGAGTTGTGAGACAATACACAATCTATAAAGAGTTTGGCCTGATTCCTGGTATATATTAGATAAATACCTGACAAATCCTAACTATTGTTATTATCAGTAAAGGAAGAAACTTGAGGGTCCATAGAGTGATTTGCTCAGATCAATGTCTTCATTATCAGTTGTAACAAAACTTGGGAATTTCCTCTGAGAATACATGCTCCAAAAGACATGAGAACAGGAAAGCTTTTTTTTTGCCATAAATTTCTGTAAGATAAATTGGGGTTTGGTTTGAGGAACAAGGAAAAGAAAGAAACACTTTTCAAAGGATATAGAAATTTATAACTCATCATATGCATTTTCAAGGCATGCTAACCTCTTTCCATGCTTACCACTTTACCCGACAAAATCCTAAACTTTAAGTAGTCAAAGTTTTCTTAGTTTCATTTTAAACAGAAACAAACTAACAAAGGCTAAGTGAGTTGCCCAAGGTCACATAGCAGGTTAATAGCAAAGCTGTGCCTAGTTTTTTAAAAAAATGTTTTTCCACTGTACCACATGGCAGCTAAAGTTCAATTTCTTAGTTTCTACCCTTTTAATCAACAGGAAACCAGAAGACTTCGGCTGACTTCTCTGGCTTTTTGTACACTAATGCCATCACTGGAAAGAGTATGTATATGCCTGTGATTTGGCTATTGTAAATTATTAATGACAATCTCTTTAGTGTGTCAGTCCCATTCCTTTGTTTGAAACATTCCTTTTGGCCCTGGAAATAGCACCGAAATAAATAGTTTATTTGCCAATAACATAGCTTGTTAAATTTTAATCAAATGGAGTATTATAAACATGTAGTTACTAGGATATACCCCTCGGGAATGAGAGAGATCACTTTAGAAATGAATTAATAATGGGGCCTTTGGAAGCCAAAATGAAATGGCCAGTGGAACCTTGATGTGGATTATTCCTATTTGAGTTGTAAATTAGTGGAGTTGGTATCACCGTGCTCCTAATAAAATTTCCTTGGTAATTATTTCTGGAAGATAATAAGATCGTCAAATGTGAGGGTTTCATTTTGCTCCTTGTTTTCTTATGTAAAGCATGAGTTCTTCCCATGATGTTTTAAGCATGTCATCATAGTGTGTCATGTCCCCATATCAAGGCCCTTCTCCACTGGCACTGGCGAAATAGTAGTGTAGAAGTTGTTGGGGCTGATAACATCCTGGCTCTCCTTCCAGCTGCACAGGATTGTACATGTTCTTTCCCTTTGAATTTCAGCATGGTGCTATGATGTCCTTTGACTAATGAAAAGGAATGGAATTGAATCATGCAAATTCTGGATCGAAGCTTTGAAAGAAAGTGTACAGTGCACCATTTTCCCCTCCTCCCTTCTCTAGTAACTTCGGACATTGGAGGTGGTAGAAATTCCTTTGTTCTGGGGTCCTTGAGAGAGGGCAACTTAAAACAGAATATCCGGTCGACTCATGATGAACATAGAATATAAGGAGGAAAAGAAATTTTCATTGTTTTAAAGTTCTAATATTTGGGGCTTAGTTGTTACTGTAGAAAATGAGCCCATCTTTACTGGAACACGTGGTGTGAAGTCTCATGCATCCGCTATTTGTGAGAATCACATGGACATATAACTCTGAGGTCACATTTGGAACTTTCAGTTCCTCAGAGAAAAAGACTGTGGCATGTACATCTTTGAACATCTATTATACAAAAGGATGCCAAGTACTTGGTAGACACCAGTCACATCTTCTAAATGTATTATGTGGAGACATGACAGGCTGAAACAGAGATGGTGACAATGACAACAATAACCTTACTCTCGGCAGCAGCATCTATTGAAGGGTTACAAAGTACCTGGAACTGTGATAAATTGTTTGACAAGAAATATCTTATTTGGTTTTCACAGTGGCCTCATAAAGTAATGTCACTATTGTCTTCATTTTACAGATGAAAAAGCACAGTTATGGAAATAGTAAACCATTTGCCCAATCCAGTTAATAAATGTCAGAACCAGGATTCAACTCCAAATGCATCTATCCCATAGATTCCCATTGGAAGTGAGAGATTTTGGCCCCAAGGGGTATTAAGCAATGTTTGGAGGCAGTTCATGTAGTCACAACTGCGGAAACAGTAGGCATACAATAAGTAGAGGCCAGACATCTAGAAAACTCCTGTAAAAGCATAAGACAGTCCCTCAAATACCTGGTCCAAAATTTTGAGAGAGCCGATAAACCCTGTGTATATTTATGATTTTCTTAATCACTAAGCTATACTATTTCTGTATCTTCTTCTTTTTTTTTTTTTCCAGAAACTAAAATCAAATATTCAGGATCCTATCTCAACCTCCTGGAAGATTTATTGGAAATAAATAAATGTGCTTGTGAATTGATCCCATTATAAAATATCCATTTGCATACATCTTGGACTTACATATCTCATGAAATGAGGGTTCCTGGAAAGATGATGTCACTAATAAGTTCAGTTGGCGAGGAAGGCTAGAACTGTGGCCAAGTAGTCCTCTCGTGGTAGGAGCCCTGCAGTTTGAGCCTTTAATCAGCAGCTGCTGTCCTCGGTGCTGAAGCTCTGTCAGCCCCTGAGGGACAAGAATCAGCAAAGCCACTGGGTTTGAGCGGCAGTTCTGCCCACACACCCAAGTGCACCAGGCAGGGCTGTACTCTTTTCTTCTTTCCTAACCTCCAGACCCGAAGGACATTCTCCCCTTACTCTTGGAAGAAGTTAATTAACATGCAGGAAACATTGCTATTTTTGTGTCCATCTTGAAGAATTTTTGGTCTGGGGCTTGACAGAGTAGTGATTGTTTGCTTTCCATTATTTATTCCTTCAACCTTCAAGGACTTTCGTGCCATTAAGTACACAGGCTTTGCCACACATGCTGTTGTGCGTGAACACACACTTTTATTCCACATTAAGAGGTGCAGGGAGAGAGTAGCCAAGCTTGGAAGAGATCAAGAAGCAAGGTGCCTTAAAAGAGGAGACAGGAAAGTGAAATTATGGATTCAGGAACCATTCTTAACAGCCAATTAGCCAGTAACTTGGATTTAATTGGTAAGTGGGGTTATGTTCCTTCCTCCTAGCCACACTATCAGTTGGGTGATAAGATGTTTGATAAGAGCAGTTGTGAGCTGATCTCCCATTGGAAGACTGTCTTAGAGGTCATTATGTCTTTCAGAAAGCTGCAGAACTTACAATGCAAAATGCAGAGGATCTGTCATGGAAAGAGGAGCTCAGGGTTACACAGCTGAAGTGCTTGTTCGTATTCTTATGTTCCTTTGGACGGTGCTTGAGAAGAGCTCTTGTTCCACAGGTTACAGATAACACATGAATTCCACTAATTCCTGTGGGATGCTTACAGAAACCTAACCCTCATAGAGGGCATTTGAAGTATAAGAAAGACCTTCAGGAGATTTGGACAAATGGGTCAGTGTGTGTGTGTGTGTGTGTGTGTGTGTGTGTGTGTGTGTGTGTGTGTGTGTAAACATCTATGTAACTATTTCAGAATGTTTACGTGGATGCCTGGCAAAATATCCTTAAGCATTTCACAGTGTGCTGTTGGAACACTGTATCAATATCAGTTTCTCCTTTACACGCAAGGTCTCTTGGGAAATTTCTGTTTTGTTTTGTTCACCAACTTACCAACATTGGTAACCACAAGGAAAAGGACAGGTTTTTTTCCATCATGGACTGATGTGCCAGGTGTTTTGAGGCCCTGGTCTGATCAGTTAGCATTTTGCTTTCCTTAGATACCTATTACACTCAGGGAATAGCAAATGTGAAAGAGCCTGCCATGAGTTTATTTTACAGATGGAGAATCTGAGATCTGGAAAACTGAATTAAATCCACACAAAACCACAAAGTGGGTGGGGCCAAGACCTGGACCAGGCTTCATGACTCCCACCCTAGGGCTACTTCTCCTGTATTAATAATGGTTCTTCAGCCACAGGGAGCTAGGCTGACGTGTAACAGAGAGCTGCTTTATGTATTGATGTGCAAAATATCCCTCTAATCCCCAACCTGAAGAGATCCTGTAGTCTCTTTCTTCTCCCCTAGAGATTCTGGACACTTCAGTTTTAGAATCCATCTTGGTCAGGGTGGATTAAGGTAGCGATGGTGGTGGGGGAGACACCTTTGACTACCAGATCTGATTTGGTAGCAAATAAGTATCTCCTGGTGGAAAGGCATAAGAAAGCAGTTAGGAGCCAGGTTAGCATCTATAGGAGACATGGAGAAGACGATCTCTGCTTAAATCCTTCGGAGGTTCCCCATTGCCTTTAAGATAAGATAGCATCCCTCTTGGTATGGAGAAAGAATAGTTCCTTCCTACCTCCCCACCTCCTTCTCAGTCTCTCCAGGGTGGCATTTCCCTTGGCAGGCCACCCTTTCTCATCTCACTCTTCACACATACTAGAGATACTTCCCACTCTTTAATCCCTGCTTTATTTCAAGTTTTGTCCTAAGCAGTACTTCCTTTGCAAGCTGGTCTCCTAGCCCATGTGTTATCACTTCATCACCTAGGGAAAGATGAACCATTTATATCTGGTATACCTGGATAGTTCAGTGCCTGCCCCAAGGGTGAATAAATAAAAGAATGAACAGACATCATTCTGAGCTTCTTCAACAGAGTTCATGAGGGGGTGAGTATGGAGCAGAAAAGAGGAGTGTGAACAGAAAAAAAGACAGATCTGACATTTTTGAAGCCAATGCCCCAACAGAAAAGGCCTCATGGCTGAGGGCTCCCCAACAGACCTGAATTGCTGCTCTGTTGGTCACCGGCCTTCAGCTTGCTGGGCACGAAGGTGGGCTGGGTGGAGATGTCTACAGCTAAACAGCTGCAGTCTAGGGGAGAGGTAATTGCAGGATTGGAAGGGCTCTGTCTGGCTCTGCGGGTGTGGAGGAGAGTGAGCACAGTTCTCTCCATTGTAGAACTTACTGAATGTGAGAGACAGCTGCAGAGGGAGCTGCATGGTATCTAATGTGTCTACTTGGGTCAGGAACAACCTCTAAGGAAAGGTGAAGGGTGTTTGAGGAACAGTGGCTCTGGAATAAAAAAAGGAGGGAGGGAAGGAAAGGCAGGGTGATGAGGTTGGAGGGTGTGATCCAGGGAGGAGAGAGGGGGGTTGAGGTATGTACAGCTCCAGGAAGCATCATACAATATGAGGAGCATGAGAGATTTCTGACACTAGCTTATACTTCTAAGGAGTGCTTATGTCATGTTTAGAAACTTGTCCTGTGATGCACCTTCTCCATAAAAGAGCTATTGAAGGGCCAAGGTGACCAGTGACTTGTGAACTTAAGCTTTTGACTCAAACTACCTGGATTCCAATTTCAGCTTTGCCATCCATGGGCTATATGAACAGGCAAAAGCTTTGTCTTATCTCTCTATAGAATAGTTATAATTCCCATTCCAGTCTCAGAGGCTGCGCATTGTATTAATGTGAAAGTTAAAAATGAAATGTTCCACATAAGGTACTTAACACAGCATCTGGGACATCAGATGAGCTTGGTAAAGATGGAATAATTATTGTTGATCTTTAAGATCTGTTCATGACTAGTTAATCTTTATTATTTATTAATAACGTCATTTAAAAGTTAGAGCCAAGCATGGTGACACATGAGTATAATCTTAGTATTCTGGTAGGTCGTGGCATGTTTAGGCCCAAGCTGGGCATTTTAGCAATCTAGCAAGACCCTGTCTCAAAATTGAAGAAAAAAAAAAGAATAAAAATACAGGGCCAGGGAGGTGTCTCAGTAGAATAAGTGCTTGCCTGGCAAGCACATGGTCCTGAGTTCAATCTCTGATACTGCAAATAATAATAATAATAATAATAATAATAATTAATAATAATAAAAAATAAAAATATAGGCACACAATGTAGTTCAGTGTCACAGCCCTGGGTTCAATCCCTCATAACTGGCCCTCCAAAAAGTAATATGAGTGTGATTGTTAATGCATGAATCCCACAGGGCCCTAGGAGGTCTGATATACAGTAAAGGTCATATAACTATGGTACATAAAAATAAATGGACAAACAGGAAATCAAGAAAGCACTCACCATAGGCCTAGTGCTTGCTACCCAGTTAGAAGCTTTGCATCTTCCCTTCTGCTTGAAACACTCTTCCCCTCGTCCTTCTGCAGTGATTGCTGATCCATAGGTCAGGAATTATCCCGGAGTGTGAATTCAAGTAGATCTCCTGCCCTGCATTCTTTTTTTTTTTTTTTGGTCGGGGATTGAACTCAGGCCCTTGCGATTGCCAGGGCAGCACTTATTCTACTGAGCCATCTCCCTGGCTCCTCCCTGCAATCTTATAGATAGCTGAGTTAGGTAGAAATGTTATATACAGGCAGTAAGATAGGGCTGGGCCCTTGAGGGAATCAGTACAAAGATGAAAAGCCAACACAAATGTCGCTGGAGGCACATCTATTGGAGACCAGGCCTCAAGATAAAGACAGAATAATCAGGCCCAAGATAAGTGGTAAAACACCTGGTCTAATAAAGTCTAGAAAAAACGTCAGTTATCTCAGTGGGTGGCTGAGACTCTGAGACCCAGCCCTCATTGAAAAGTTCTCTGTTCCTTCCATATATACTTGCTATGTGACTTGCTTCCCCTTTGTATCAATATTGCCTAAGCAGCCATACTTACAATCATATCTTTAACAGATACTGTACCTATGTGATTTTTCTCTATAAAATCTCCCCTGGAAAGTGAGGTCCTTGGCAACCCGTTTTCCAGGTCCCCTTATGTTTCTCTTAGACACGCCATCTGTCCCTCAGTAAATATTTCCAACTCTTAACCTCCATTGTTTCTTAGAATTCTTTCTTTTATTTTGGGGAACACAAACCTGGCCTATTGGACATTGAGGAGACTGGAAATTATAATATTTCCCTTATATCCAGTAGATGTCCTATATCATTCCTTTATCATACATCACTCTGGGAAGATCAAGGTTCTGTGACCTTCTAAAACCAGCTCTGAGTGATGGAAATTATTTTGGCCCAAGAGAATAGACACTTAGAATTTTATTTTGTTTTTAGCCTTGAGACTTCAGTAAATCTTCTGATATTTTGTGCTTCCAGCTAATCATCTTTTGAATGGGAATGATGCTTACCGTGGATGTGTAGTATCTCATGGTCATTTATTGTCAGCCTGGATCTCCTTACAAAGTATTTAATAAACTCCTTCTATGAGCCAGGCACTGTAGTGAGTTCTGAGTAAACCTTAGTGAATGAGACAGACAGATTGCTCCTCTAGTGGAACTTACAATATGGTATGGGGGGCACACCTTAAAGGTAGAACTGCTCTGAAAAACATGCTTCTATAATAAAAATGCATTGTACATTATGATATGGACAACAGAAGAAGGAAGAGAAGAAAATAGGAGAGATTTTCTTGAAATCTGGATGGCAGGAAGGAAGTAGCTACTCAAGGGTGGCCTGAGTAGAAGCTAGAGAAGCATGCTCAAAGGTCCTGAGGCAGGAGGCAGAGCTCAAAAGGAGAGAAGAACTGAAAAGGGGAGAGAATGACTTGAGCAAAATATCAAATGAAAATTTAGGAAGAAGACAAATTCAGAGAAGTTGGTAGGGAACAGGTCTTGAAAGACCTGCTGATGACAGCAAGGAAATTTGAAGTGAGGCAAGGGATGTGAGCTCTGAGTCGGTGATAGAGTCCCTAGAGCAAGAGCAGCATCACCGAGCTGTTGCTAGCCTTTCAGTCTCGCCATCAGCAAGGTGAGATGCTATCAGCTGTATTACCACCTCTCGCCTAGGTATAACGATGGTGACACCTCCTTGCAAGAACATTGTGATGTCTCTATACAACAGCACAGCTTACCTAAGCTTCACTGTAGCTACACCAGGCATGGTGGCCGTGGTTATGCCAGCACTTAGACAAAGCCAAGCTATTATCAAAGGGGAGGGAGCATTCTGCAAACTGTTTTGAAGTCATGATGTATGTGGCTATTCTGGGCCTGGTGGGAGGGAGGTGGGGGGGGGTGCTGGCCCGAAAAGCTGAGTTATTTCAGGACACTGCAGCAGGCAATTTGTAGCCTGGCAGTGCAGAGCAGTCTGAATAGACTGGAAAGGCTGAGAGATCCTCTCAATTTCTGGACTTAAAGGATGTCCCTAGCTGCTCCAGAAGAGGTGATGATTTTGCTATGCAGCATGGCATGGCTCCTGGAAGCAGGCAGGGCCTGACTGTGTCATCTTGCATGGGTGCCCACTAGATGCCAGGCATGTGGCCAAGTACCTTATATGCTTTATCTCCTTGAGTCCTCCCACATAGTTTCTGTGTTGCTCCCACTTTGGATAAGGAAGCTGAAGGTCAGAGAGGTTGTGACAGGCCACGCAGTGTCCTTCTTCTATTAGAAGCAGAATTACCATTTCAACTCAGCTCTCCAGGTTCCAACTTGTTTCTTTGGTGTTACATACCCTCCTTCCTATTACCCATGAAAAAAGGGGTCATCGGGACAACTAAATGAGATGTTACATACGAAATAGTGCAGCACTTGGCATGCACCGTGTCTTCTGCGATTGAGTGTACACCAAATGTGTGACACTTTGTTCTTGGTGGTGTGGGGGAGTGGGTGATAAAGGCAGATCTTAAAACACCAGGAGGCGCTGGCTAAACTGGGACTTTGTCTGCAGTAGCTGGCTACTTGGAAAAGAACCTGTACTAAAATTTTTATAGAAACCCTGGAGAGGGGGAAAAAACACAGTGTTAATCATACTCATAAGTAACACTATCTATCACAGGTGCTCTTTAAAAAAGTCTCGCCGGTTGTGTAAGGAGGTTGTGTAAGGAAGCAGTTACTGTTCCAGGTTCCCAGGGAGAATATGGAGCCTCACTGAAGATTCTGGAGTTGCCCATTGTAACAGAACAATCCAGTGCGATAGAAATGGTGAGTCCTGTCTGCTAGCTCCTGATGAACACTTCCAACTTCTCAATAAAGGTTGCAAGTTAGATTTCATGGGGACATTGCTTTCACCACAAGCCTCTGTTCTCTTTCATGATAGTGGGAGCAGATTCTTTTCTGAGGGTCCACAACCCTCTCTACTACACCAGGCCATCTGACTCAGGCAGAAGTGGCTTAATCCCAGCTCAAAGATACACATTTGGTTCAGTCCTGTCATTGCAAAGCATCAGATGCCCCTAGATAGTGACTGGCTCATGGATAGACACTTGTCCAAAACCCAGTCAGAGCCAGTAGCATTCAGTTCTGGAGCTTGTATTAAAACCACTGAGAAGGATGTTGGAGAGGTTGTGGGGAAAAGGGAACACTTCTCCACTGCTGGTGGGAATGTAGACTGGTACAACCATTGTGGAGGTCAGTGTGGAGACTCCTCAAAAGAGTAGGACTAGAAATCCCATTCAAGCCTGCTATCCCCCTAAAACCACTGACGAGGGACTCTTTGGGAGCTAGAGGTTACAAAAAAGGATAAAAATATGGTACTCTGGTAGCCTGCTTGTCACTCAGGAGTAGAGGTTACATAGGAATAGAACTCACACCAGGAGAATAGTGTCAAGAAATGAACAGGAGAATAAAGCTTCTCCCTCCAGCTTGACCTGATGACCTTGGAGCCTTCACATATGAGAACCAACATAACCTATTCTGCTACTGCAGCAGTGTGGTTTATGTTCTTTATAACCCATAACTAATAAAATTAACATTATAATCACTGATAAAATTTTACCTAGAGTTTACAAACTGTCAACATTTCTAGAGTCTGGGAACAGTTAAGACCATGGGCACTAGGAGCAGGAGGCCTGCCTGCCTCTCTCACTTCCTAGATGGGTGGCTCTTGGTAAGCTTTCACCTCCTGATGCACCATCTGTAATGGGATAATAACAGCTCCTGCCTGCTGGAATCCTGAGAAAATATTCATGTGAGACTTGGAGTAGTGTATGGCACAGAACAGACACTCAAGAAATATTGGTGGAATTTTAACACAAAAGGATGTTTTATTCCAAACCAGGGACCCTTAGAAGCACCATGATATAAATTAGTCACAAAATAAACAGAGTGACAGGTGGCACTTTTTGAATCCCTACTATGTGCCTTGTATGATTATTTCACATTGACCATGCAAGAAAAGAGTTTGATTATCTCCACTTAACAGACTAAAATCTTTCTCAAGACAACAGTCTTGACAGAGTTGCCACGTCACCTGGATGTTCTTCCTCCTAGATCCTTCCTCCCATGTTTCCCAAGCCTCAGACCCTCACATAAAACCCAATCTGAACTTTGTACATTTACACTGGGTTTCCTATGTGACCATTTGCTTATCATTTATTCTTGAAATTGACTTGCCTTTTAACTTAATAGATTTAATTAAAAAGGAAACCTCTTATTACTTTTGTAAATGGAAAATGAGCATCCCCTTCATAAGATAGCCTCCAAAACAGGTACGATGAAAACAAAGGAACATTATTAAATTCCAGCCATAGAGTGCTACCTGCCCCAGGCTCTGAGTCTTACACCTGCTCCCTCTTTTGTTAAGGAAGGAAGATTAACAAGTGCTGAGAGGTGTTAAAAAAACGGCAACTCCAAACTGAAGTGAGGCTCTGACAATAGGAAAGGAAGTGAACTCAAAGGGCAATTGCTTTCTTGTCTTGGGATTCTGTGATGTTTTATTCTGTGCCCAGAGAGCTGCCCAAAATCCCTCAAATAAATAGAAAGGGTCTAAAACTTTGGAAATCACAGGAAACTCCAATCTATTTCTTAGGGACTATCTTTATCACATCACATGCTCTTTCTATGTACAGTTGGATATCCTAGATCATTTCTCTATATCGGTATTTGACTGCAATTAAGCTAAGCAGGAAACAGATAAATACAACTAACTAACTAACTAACTAACTAACTGAATGAATAGTGAATTTGCAAGGATCTTTCCTCAGTTGAGTCTTGGAAACATGGAACTGCACACTAACACATGTACTTGACTGTCACCAGCCAGTCACATGGGGAAGGTGGCGAGTCTTATCCGTGGAAGCTCACTGCCTTGTCCTTCTCTTGCATGACTAGCACCAATTCCCTGCTGCAAGGGAGCCATCTCTTAAGAGCTGCCGCAGTTGCCATGGTGATTATTCCAAACAAGGGAGGTGATGTAATTCTCCCAGGGCGTGTGGCATCAGGCAGATGAATTGAGCACATTGCATCTGATTCAGACTTTTGGGCAGAAAGAAGTCATATTATTCCATTAGAGACAGACAGAAGAAAATGATAAATCCATGCTGGCCAAACTCTAAAGTGGTGCATTTTAGTTGTGTGTAAGGGTAAGTCATTCAGTCTAAATCTAGATACTCTAAATGCCTTTCTCTAAACTGTGGGGCTCACAAATGGTCTTGATCAGACAGACAGTAACACAAGACAGATATACCAGGGGCCTTGAGAATTAGTTGATATTATATTATATGTCTGACTATGCTTCGAAAATGTGCTCTATCAAACACTGGTTCTACCATAATTAAAAGTTGCTCATTCTTCTATCGTGGAACCAAGATGTGACCATGTATTCAAACAAGAATGAGAAATGCTAGAATAAAAACAAAAACCTATACTTTGTCACTGCAAAGTTTTTAGATCTTTAATATATTCAGTGCAGTATGAAAGGAACAGCCCTTTCAAAACTTTTGTCCATAGAACTTTAATTCTCTGGTCTGCCTGGCTAATATTCCATGGAATTCTGAAGGAAAAACACAGCCACAAGGAGTAATTCTAGTTAGAATACTTTTGACAGGAGGAAAATCACTCTCTCCCTTCTTAGAAAACTCTTGTGGTTATAAAATTCTTTCTTAACTAAAAAAACTCAGCTTCCTGATAACTTGCACACTTCACTTCCACTCTTCCTCTTATGACACACATAAGATGTCAGAGCCTTGTCCTTCTCCTATAAAGTGAAAGAGAGGTTCTTGTCCTAATCATTTCCCAAAGCTAGAAACACTACATAGGATAATTCTACTGCTATAGGTATGTGAACTATTGCCCATAAGTTAGCAACATAATCTCATGTTAATAGGAATTACTTTAGATCTTGGGGAGTAGCCCTTCTGAAGAGGAATCATTTGGCCTATTATTTGGGGCTCCATCCCATGCGTCTGTATGATATTTAATAGTATCCATAACCTTTATAAAGTAGATACCTGTTTCAGCCCCTAAGCTGTGACAATGGAAAATAGCTCCAACCACTATCAAATACCCTTGAAAATCAGTGCTTCCAGTTGAGAACCATTGTTGATCAGCCATCTTTCTGTGAAGACAGAGACATCTCTAACCATGCTTTTCAATATGTGGTTGCTGGCACTTGATATGTGGCTAGGGTGACTTAGGAAATTGATTTTTCACTTTGGTAATAAACTGAATACTAAATGAAGGATATATTTAACAACTAATTTTACTTAATTTTTAATTTGAATTTAAATAGCTACAGCTGACTGTGTATTAGATAACAAAGTTCTAAATAATATAGTTTGGGATTCATCTATTCATCCCACAAATACTTGTTAAGCATCTGTTATGTATCAAGCAAGATGTTACACACTAGAAAGATATAAAATGATATGTACTTTGAGCTTGCAAACTAGAAAAGATACGTCCTCTACAGGGCCATCTCTCTGCCTAAAATTCAGCCGTGCCATCTCCACTGAACTGTAAGGTTTCCAAAAGACACAAATAGCCTCGAGAAATACATTAATATTTACTGGCACATCAGGACATGTTAAATATACTAAATATACTGAACTGAACCCCAAGAGCTCCTTAAAAGCAGAATTCTGTGTTGCTCATGATTTTCACTGCCAGTACCCGGCATGATGCCTAGCACACCTAGGTGAGCAGCAATTCTTTCTTGGAAGGAGATGGCGAATAGATCAGGGCACCCCATTCACGATGACAAAGATGCTGAAAATGGTGTCATGTCTGGGCCACTGAACTTCTGACTGAACTTTTTTTAGGACAATATCCTGGAACCTGGGGACAGGGTATGTGTTTAGTAAATCTGTATTGATGAAGGGCTTGGAGGGAAGTTGAGAAAGGTTCAAAGGACATGTTGTTGTCACTTGCTGGGACTTTACTCAGCTCCAAAACAGTACATAATAGGTCCAGACAAGAAAGATCATAAATTGCACATAAAAGTAATAATAACAGTAGGAATTATATTGCCAGGTGTTATTGACAACATTGCTCCTTGCCCACTCCAACTCATGTAGAAGCCCTAACTCTCAGTACTTGAGAATGTTTGAAGAGAAGCCCTTGAGGTTATTATGGCAAAATGAACTCAAGTGTATGGACCTTAATCCAATATACTGGTGTCTTCACAAAGAGAGGACATTAGGACATGTGTATGTATAGAAGGAAGTCAAGAAGAGGGGAGAAGGATTGGGGGACAACTCTGCTGACATCTTGATCTGAGACTGATTTTTTGACTCAAGAACCATAAGAAAATAATCTTGTACTGTTTAAATCATCCAGTGTGCAGCTTTGTTATGATCACAAGTGAGGTTTAATTTGGGATGTCAATTCAGCTAGACCGAGGGATGCCCAAGGAACCAGAAAAACATACTTCTGAGTATGTTGATGAGGGTATTTTCAAGGAAAATGGTGTGGGGGCCAGAGAGCTAGGTGGGGATAACACACCCTCAGCGCAGACAGGAACCACCCAACCCATTGGAAGCTGGGGTGGAATAGAAAACGGAAGGAGGAGAAAATGTTTTAGCTGTTCCTTAGGGAGTGTGAACATTTTCCCTATTGTTGCTGCCTTCAGACTCTACCTTCTCTGGCTGTTGGATTCTAGGACTTCCAGCAGGGATTCTCTCAGATGTTGAAGTTCTTTGGCCTTGGGCTAGAGGTTATACTGCCTATTTCCCTGGTTTTGAGGCCTCTTGCTTCTTGGACTGAATCTTTGCTACTGGCTCTTTAGCCTGAAAAAGGCTAAGGTGCAGCTTTTCTGCCACTGAGATTGTGACAGAAAATTTCCTAAGAAATTTACAAAATATGTATATGTTTCTCTGTTTCTCTCTGTTTCTCTCTCTCTCTCTCTCTCTCTCTCTCTCTCTCTTTCTCTCTCTCCCTCTCTCTCCCTCTCTCTTTATCTAGATAGACAGACATAGATATAGATATCAATATAGACAGATATAGATATATAGAAATAGATATATAGAAATATAGATAGACACACACATACGTACATATATACATACATACACATATTCTGTAGGTTCTGTTTTTCTGGAGAATTTTAACCTATATCCTTGTATATTTAAGGGGTCTACATGGATTATCATTAATCCTTGGCCTGCTCTCCTTGAGTCTGTTCTCCATCCTACAGCCAGGGTGACTCTGTTCCAAGGAAGTCAGATCATGTCACTTCTCTCCCCAAACTCTTTGAGGCTTCACCTCAAAGTTCAAATCAAAGTCCATATAACTTCCAGAAAAAAGATCTCTGGACCGGTTAGCTCCTCCTCTCTCTCCAGTTCCATCATTTCACTGCTCCCTCTTCTGTCTTGCTGGCCAGGCACCTTCCCCCTTTAAGGCTTTTGCCTGCATTGTATCCCTACCTTGGATGTGTTCTTCCCCAGATGTCCCAAGATTGTTTCCAGCACTGGAGAAACGTTCCCTTTTCCCCACAACCTCTCCAACATTTGTTGTTGGTTGATTTCCTTATGATAGTCATTCTTTCTGGAGTGAGATGATATCTCAGTGTTGTTTTTATTTGCATTTCATGAATGGCTAGCGGTGTGGAGCATTTTTTCATATATTTGTTCGCTTCTTTAATTTCGTCCTCTGAGAAGTGTGTATTCATCTCAGATGCCCATTTCTGAATTGGGTCTTTAAATTTGAGGGCCGTGTTATATCTTAGTTCTTTATATATTCTAGACAGTAGTCCTCTGTCTGATTGCTTATTAGTTAGGATTTTTTCAAAGTTT
>PVKA01002342.1:79524-126884 GCA_004027165.1 Ctenomys sociabilis
GAGTGTTTTCGTAGATGCCTCTGCATCTTCTAATCTATTCCACTGATCCTCAGGTCTATTTTGTTGCCAATACCATGTTGATTTTATCACAGTGGCTTTGTAGTATAATTTCAAATCAGGAATTGTGATGCCTCCTGCCTTGTCTTGATTGGCCAAGATTGCCTTTGCTATTCTAGGTCGTTTGTGGTTCCAAATAAATCTTAGGATTGATTTCTCTATATCTGGGAGGTATGTTGGTGGCAGTTTGATAGAGATTGCATTAAATCTGTACAGCAATTTTGGGAGTATGGCCATCTTTACGATGTTGGTTCCTCCTATCCAGGAGCATGGAATATATTTCCATTTTCTGAAATCCTCCATAATCTCTTTTCTTAGGGTGTTGTAATTTTCCGTGAAAAGATCTTTGACTTCCTTGGTTAAGTGAATCCCAAGGTATTTCATTTTCCGTGGTGCTATTCTGAAAGGTATTGTTTCTATAGTTTCCCTTTCAGTGTGTTTGTTATCTGTATAGAGGAATGCTATTGACTTCTGTGTATTGATTTTGTATCCTGCTATGCTACTGAATTTCCCTATCAGTTCTAATAGTTCGTGTGTTGGTACATAAGTCTTGATCTACCTAGGTCTTAACCATCCAGCAGAAAAGTATAAAAATGAAGTATACATCGTGAGCCCATAATATTAAGCTGTGCTGTAAATGGATATGGTCAACAATTTCTTTGAATAACTCACTATGGTTGTAGAATGCTGGACTGTGTTGGATCGTGGTGTCGAGCTCAAGCACCTAAGTTAGTTGAATGTCAATGGAGTGCCCACTTTTGACAGGTGTAGACAAAGGAAGGGTTGTAGAAAGAAAAAATCATGATGTGTGTGTATAGACAGTACAGTTGGGATAGATAACACTGTGCTTCTATATAATTCTATGAGAGGCAAGATCTGCACTAATGGTGGTTGGACAGGATATTATGTCTGCTTTTAGTACTATGGTCATCCACTAGGTAAATAATTATTGAATTTTTGATATAATTCAGGTATAAAAAAATAAGATAAGTAAGCAACTACACTCTTAATTCACTGATAAGAAATATCTGCTAAAATAATATCTGTAAATATAATATCATATGCACCTTGTACAATACCAAAACGTTATGAAAACAGTTTGCAATGTATTAATTCATCGAATGTGTATGGTTAAGGTGTCTTAAAACTGTCTGATTGACATTTGTATTTTAATAAAATAAAAATAAAAGAAAAATAAATAAATAAATAAACCCAAGATTGTTTCCATACTTTCTCCAGGTCTTCACTGAAATGCCACTTTATGCCCTATGCACCAGATGTAAAGAGAGACCAGGACCTCACCTAACGTTAGCCATTGTGTCTCTTACCATGTGTCATTCTTCTCTCTAACTCTTGCCACAATCTGTCCATTTGTCAGAATATATACTTACTTGGATGTCTGTTTGTGACCTTTCTCTTCCCAATGAAAGGTAAGATCCATGAAAAAAAAGATGCCCGTATATTTATTGCTCTAACTCTAGATCAGTACCTGATGCACAGTAGGCTAGTTGGTAAGTATTTCTATAATAAAGGCCAGTTCGATCAGTCCTCACAACCTCTTCATGCAGTGGCTATTATTGTTATCACCCTCACTTTGCTGGTGAGGAAACTATGGCTCAGAAAATTAAATTTACACATCCAAGATCAAAAAACAAATGAGAACCAATACTAGGATTTAAGCCAGGTTCTCTTTGCCACAAACTCCTGTGCTCTCAAACACCAGAAGAGACTTACAAACCAAATTGTGCCCAGATAAAGGAATTTAAGCTACAGCAATATCATATTATCAGAGTTAGAGACATTTCAAGAGAGATTGGGGAGCTGAGAGTTTGGACATCGTAGTGAAATTAGCAACAAGCACACAAACAACAATGAAAAGAAAACACTAGGAGCCTAACAGACCCGGGTCTAAACCTGGTTTTGCTGGAGACTGACTTTGTTGGGCTTCCCTTCCTTCTCTGGGCCTTTACAATGCTGAAACTGAACTCTTGAATCTTTTTTTTTTTTTTTTTTTTTTTTTTTATCAAAGTCATTAAGCTCTAGGTATTTTCTACATTGTCTCACTTAATCCATGTGTTAAGCTTTCCAAGGTCTGCTGAAAACCTGGTACTCAAAGAAACTCACCTGATCAAGATCAGAGAGCTGGAATTCCACCTAGATCACCCAAACTACTAGACTTATTTCAGAGTTCTAGGGTCCCTTCCAGCCAGAAGATACTTTGGATGAACTTCAGTACAGAGACTGGGAGATCCTTTTCCGTTGGCTAAGAGGTTGGACTTGCCCTCCTGCTCTTGGGGCCCATGGGCAAAGCTCTCTCATGGGAATGAAGCAGGCTTTCCACTCCTCTTCACTCTATCCAGGCTGAGAAGAGATGAAGAGGCCCTAAAAAACAGCCCTGGGATAATTAATGGTACCCAAAGCAGCCCTTCTTTACCCATTGGTGAGTTGCCAGGATTGTTAATTATTTTCTTTATAAAAATAATTAGTCCCAATCAGGGCAGGAGCTCCTCAGAATTGCAGCTCATTAGCTACATATGTGCATCCTTCAGGTCCATAAAAAGGCATGTGGCACTGAGGAAAATTACAGGTCCCTGGAATCAGCATTGGAAACTAATCCCGCCTGCATTCCCAGCTGACTGCCATCAGCAACATGGACGTGTCTTCAGTAACCAGACATAGGGGTCTGAGTGTGGGCCTGTGCATGTGGGTGGGGGTGGCAAGTGGTGACAAAGCTCTGGAAGCCCCAGGCCTGCATCTTCCGCCTTCTGGAAAGGAGGCACTTTCAGTAAAGTAGGGCTAAAGCTTACCTCTGAAGGAACAAGCCACACTGTGGTGGCCTTGGGGAAGGGAGTCGGGTAGGTCTCCTTCTTTGGGAAGTGTGACAGTGTGGGAAGATTCCTGAACAGAGCTTCTGGCCTGGGGCACAGCCCTGAGTCTGAAAGCAGGCCTGGGTTCCAACCCAGCTCTGTATTGACCACATGGGACACTGGAAGTTCTGTTGTGGGTGTTGGTGCTCACTCCCTGCAACTGAGCCCAGTGCTGAGGCGCATAATGTGGTTTGCCATTCACCCAGCACTCCTGTAGGACCTAGCCTGGGCTAGGCATTTCCTCCACAGTAACTTTATCCTCATGGTCAATCCCATAAAGGAGAAACTAGTTTTCTCTCCATTTTACTGATGAAAAAACTGAAGCATCAGCAAGATAATTATGTGGCTCAAGGTCATTCAGTGGTAGAGCTGAAATGCAACAGTCACTCTGCTCATGTGGCTCTGTCTCTTCTCTCTTCCTTTCCCTGGTACCCCCTTGTCCATGTGTGACAGAAAGCAAGCTGCTCTCAGATGAAAACTGAAGACCTCTGCACCTCTGAGATGCCATGGTCTCTGTCTCCTCAGCTCTGTCTTCTCGGTCTCTAAAGTTTCTGCCAGGAGCTGGTCCTTTGCTGAACCCTAGAATGAAGAGCGCACAACTGACACGCAGGGCTTTACTTTTCACGGAGTGGTAGAACAGTCTGAAAGGTGGCAGCCCCTTGACACTATGTGTCAGAAATGCAGAGAATGTCCAGTTGGTGGGTCCGCAAACGCCCCAGGATCTGTCCAGGATGTAGCTACCCTATGCTTTTCCCTTTCCTAGATTTCTCTCTCTGTTTTCCCCTACTCTCTCCTCTCAGGCCTGCTGTTTGTTGCTGTGGGTACAAGCTTCCTGTGTCCTTGGTGGGCAGTAGATCACACACATCAGAGGCTTGAATCAAATCAAACTGCAGCCAAGTTACACTCATAAGCCAATTACATGTCATTCAACAAGTAATTTCCATTGCATCCCTTGTATTTATTGCACATCTTGTTTCTCTCTTTTGGCCTTCTCCTTTCCTTCCCCATCCCTCCCTTTTCTCTCTCTTTTCCTCTTCTTCCTCCATTCACCAGCCTTTCTCCTTCCCTTCCCCACCAGGTCTGCTCAGAGCTCTCTTTAATCCACTAACCCCACTGTACAAACTGTTTTGTCAGCCTGGGATTTCAATTACATTAGTGTCAATTGGTCAAACAGAAAGGCCACTGATCTTGGAGTCAGGAGACTTGACCTCTCATTTTTACCTCTACCACTAATTGCTGTATATTCTCAAGAAACTCCTGGGATCTTTGTAAGACTCTTGTCACCTCCCAGATTAAGGTATTGGACTGTGACATTTTCAGTATCCATAGATACTGAAGCCTGTGGTTCCATGACTGGTATTTTCAGGAGACATAGAGATTACAGTTTAAGAGCCTGGAGAGACATATTGGTCTTTTTCCCTGCCTTAGAGCAAGACCTCTAGTAAGGCTAAGTATTGAGCAGATAAAATTTGGCTTGCTCTCAGTTGGCATCATCCAGTTTCTTCCCTTTTCCAGGAGAAACTCTTCACTCTCGCCCTAACTAGGTTAGCCAACCACCTGTGGCTCATTGATCCCCTTCCACAGATACGGATCTTAACATTACATCATTTTCAATCATGAATCAAATGATCTTGGGGTATATTTGTACCCCCTACAACTTTGGGCCCCCTAGAAACACAAAGGTGAAAGAAATCCTAGGCTTTAAAACAGGGACAGGCCTCACTCTGCTTTCTTACTCTGTTGTCAATAAAGAAGGTATCTTAGCAATGTCCATGGGTTCCACATCATAGGGCTACGTTTTAAAATTGTGAGGTTCTGGGTTTTGTCTTGAAATCAAAATGCTGCCTGGAGTATATATTATATTAAAACAATGTATATAGGTAAGATAATTAAACTGCTTTCACATTTACTGTGTGACAGATGAAGAAACTGAGGCATGGACAAGTGAAAGTGCTATCAGTTGAGATTTGTGACGAGAGTTGTGTCACCTGTTTAGAACCAAAGAGACTAGATCAGAATTCTAGCTCTGCATGCATGCTGGTTAGCTGAGGGTCAGACACAAGTGGCTCCACTCTTCTGTGCCTCAATTTCTTTGCCTGAATTACAGGGGAAATACAAGTTCCTCTTGAAAATTATTGAGAGGATCAAATACACAAACACACACTGTCTGTCTGTCACTGTCTTGTCATTCTATGGAGATTATAGGGAACATTTCTGGCCTTCTCTCCTCCCTTTTCCCTTTATTTACAAGTGGAGATAACCAGGACAGGTCTTCAGGGTGTGGGGTCACTGTATACAAAGCTACACATGAATTCTGCCTGCTGTTTGTTCCACTGCCTCTGGATAGGTGATGAAAGATTGCTCCCTTCCCAGCCCTGTCTGAAGGTGTAGAGCTCAACGGTAGCTATAATTAGTAAGTGTCCTGCTCTAGCCTCACAGCTGGGCTGTGCACTCATCAGCAGCTTTCTCAAGATCAGCGCTGAATATTTACATCAGTATTTTGTTTGTATTTGCTGCTAATCTGCCATTGTTTGTCTGCCTTACTGGTGGAATTTCCAATGCATGTCCAACGCTCTTGGTTTGTCCAGGACTGAGAGGGCTTCTGGGATGCAGACGTTTCGATGCTCAAACTGGGACAGTCCTTATACAAACTAGGGCAGGTTGGCTCCCTGCACGCTGGCTCACACTTTGATGCAGGAAATGATACGCCAGACTCCTTAAGTAAACAAAGACAGTGACACCAGTGGTAAAATGTGAAAAATAGATTGACTTAAAAAATAAACACGAAAAACCTGACACTGCTCGCTATCCCATCACTCAGGGACTACTGCAGCCAGCACACTGGGAGCCCTGAGTGTGCTGAAGAGTGTGCCATCTGCACGGACTTCAGCACTATCCCCCAGTGCCGTGCAGTGCGTCAACCCCTCCGCCGGACCACCCTCACTGGCTTCGGGACCTTTTCTCCTGTGCTCCGAACAGTGCAAGGAAATGTTCTAGGGCAGTGCACAGCGCACGCAGTGTGCTCTTGCTCATGGCCGGGAGAACTTGCAGGAAGGGCTGCCACAACATTTGCGTGTCAGGTCGGCCCTAGCTCTGCTTCCTTTCATTTCAATAGCTTTCGTGTCCAGGTGCAGTCTGCATTTAGAGTCTGAGAAGTGGAAGCAGAGTGAGCAAGATCTGCTCTTAGTCACTGTGCGGGGCCCCAGCAAGGAAACAGCTTGACACCCAAAGGACGAGTCAGCAGCCTCTTGGCTGGCATTTTAAAGGTATATCTTTGGGAGGTGAGTGGCAGGGAGGGCTCTAATGAAAGGACAATAAATTAGGTCTAGCTGGGCAGCTAGAATACAAATGCAAATGCCTGGGGGACATCAGCCCCTGGTAACTTTCCATGAAGACATGAAAAGAAAGAGGGAAAATGAAGGAACAGTGGGACAGGAATCCGCAACACTTGGTATCGTCACATAGGAAGACAAAAGAGCACACAGAAAAGATGAAGAAAACTCTACTGTGCTGAAACACAGCCTCTGTCAGCAAATCAGATAGACTTAGCAAGTTCCAGGAACAAATAAAGAGGAAAGACAAGCACCTAGAAATCTTGGAAGAAGTTTTGATTTCAAAGATAAAGAAACAAGTCTATTAGTGAGATGAGGAAGAAGGGTGAATGTCTCTATCCTTCCACTGGGCTCGGAGCATAGCCAAGGCCATGACAGTTGCTACTTGATCTTTGCTGGGTCCCCAGAACCAGTAAAGGTGCCTGACACAAAGCAGTTTCTCAGGAAGTATTTGTTGAATGAATGGATCAATAGGCAGATGTAACAGTGATTGTTAAGTCCTACCCTGTTCGTTTTTTTCTATAATACTTCAGCCACTATCACAACTCATTGACCGGTCGTGCCAGTAGAGAAAATTGCTATGCTCATTGCACAGCTGAGAAAACTGAGGTTCAACGGAATGATACTCTTGTCCCGAGTTCCTGTATCCAGAATCGGTGGAGCTGCCATGAAATTCTAGTCATTGTCACTCCTGGCGTTCCCGGATTGCTTAGAGGCACCAAGATACATTGCCGCACAATTCTCCCCCTTCTCTTTAGCGAATGTGTTACAGTGCTTACCACACGCCCCAGCATCCCATATATAAGCCAGCTGTCCCCCTGGTGATGGCAGCCTGGGAGGCCTAATAGACATCCACAGCATACACACATAAATAAATCAGCTATGTTGACCCATAAAGAAATTCCATGTGATAACGCGGCCCTTGGCAATGAGATCTTGATTCACACAGCTCTATTTTCCTTGGTGAGCCTGAGATAATTTTTCATCCCAACTTTAATGTGATGGGGAGGCATACAGACATCCATAAAAAAAACTCAATAGAAATCCAGTCCTCATTCGGAGGGGCTAACGGAACCTGACTCTCAGCCTCTGCTCTTCAGCCCCACCTACAAGGCCCCCACTACCTAAATTGGGCTCTGAACAGGAAAATCTATTTTCTGACAATGGTTCTTAACTACTCTAGGGACATTTTCCCCATCACATGGTGCAGTATTTTTCAGATTGGAATTTGCTCCCTCACTGCTTCCCTCCCTCTGTTTTTCTCTCCCTCCCTCTTTCCTTTCCTTTTCCTTTTTCCACGCTCTCCCTTACCCCATCCTCCAGCATCATTTCAGCAAAACAGGCTAAATCAGTTACCTATAAATCCAACATTCTAACAAAAACAGCCCAGGAAAAGTAGTGGACTCTTTACTTGTTTCTATCAGCAGGAGACAAAATTTTCCATCTTTCCTTGATACCGCCTGTAGCTTCCATCACAACCCACTACTGACACCTTTTAGGAATGAGACCAAAAAATGTTAGGTCTCCTCTTTCCCCAGAAGAGTGAGTGGCAGAAAAGAAAAGAATTAGCATGGAGCTCACCCAGAACAGCAATCTTAGCACCACTGCATTTCTAAAGAGTCACTGGTGAATATGGGATCCATGGTCCCAGCGCCACCCCCACCCCCAGGAATCCTGTCCACAATTGGCAGAGGTGGCAGGTGATATCAGACCCACACATGGGCATCCCAGACCATAGGCAGGACTGTTCTTTCTGCTCTGTGCAACATTTTTCTTCCATCCCTTGCTTGTCTTTTCTGCATTCATCTTCCTATTTTCTACTTTTCTGCTCTTTCAAGCCCAAATAAATTTTTCCTACGGGCATAACCCAACTGGCAATCAAGAGTGTCCCAAGGCTGTCATATAGTTCCCTTTCTTTCCAAACTGCTTGTAAGATGACCAACAGAATATACAAATACAAAGAAAACTATGCTGTTCTTGTACTCAACCACAAAGCATTCTGTTTCTGCTCAAAGCCAGAGAAAGGCAACTTTCACAAGCTGGAGAAGCATTGATGAACATCATCATGGTACAAGGCTGCCAGGGTGGGTGTGCAAAGAGGGTCAAACTCAGCTGCGAGCCACCACATGCTCAGCCAATGGGCTCGGATGCCGGTGCTGGAGACCCTGGCTGAACCCTTTAAATTCCTGGGAAGGAGCCAGGGTGGCCCACAGAGTCACCCAGGAACAATGTTGGAACCCATCCACATCTTTGGAATGCAGGACTGAGCCAATGGCCATTTCAAATGGATCCTATGACTCGGGTTCACAGAGTACTTGGGGTGTGAAAATTGGGAGTGCTACTGGGGCCTTGCTGACCAAAGGCTGAAGTCCCTTCTGGCTTCCCACAAACAAGAAACAGAAACATTTTCCCATAAGCAATGGTCCTTGCCAAAGATAGCTTTAGTTCTGAGCACCTCTCTTATCTCTCCAAGCAGCTGAACCTTGAAAAAGAAAAATTACAATACACCTAAGTGTTTTCTTCTCCTTTCATCTGGTCTGAAATATCCAACCAAAGATCTAAATTTCTCTTAGAACTCAAACAAGCTTCCAGTGTGCACTAACGGCAGGCCTTGTTCCTTAAGCATGAGCAAGTAGATAAAGGCATATGAAAAGACTCAAAGTTCAGAGGAGTGAGGTAAAGAAGGTGCAGCCATAATTATTTCAAGAAAAGTAGAAAGGGGTTGTTGATCTATAAAAGTAGGAGAAATCTGATAAATGCCCTGAAAATAAGAAACAAGTTGGCTAAATTAAATACAAGGTTGCAAGATGAGCACTAAGCTGTAGATTGTGAGCCAAGGGTATACACATCCATAAGACCAAGGGAGGCTGAGACTGGAGGGTCTCAAGTTCAAACTCAGTCTTGGAAACTTAGTGACTCAGGGAGACTGTGTCTCAAAACAAAAGGGGGGGAGGGACTAAGGGTGTACTCAAGTGTGAAGAAATTCAAGCAGTAGATTCAAGCCATGGTGAATATGCAATAGTGTGGATACTTATGTTTTGTATGATGCAGCTGTAAAGATGTCAAGCAAAAATAAAAAAAAAAATTGAAAGTTAAAAAATACAGAGAGAAATAGCCAAATCATGGTTTTCTTAGAATCCTTTGGAACATTCTTCAACAGACCAAGTAAATAAATAATAGTAAATTTAAATAGTGTGAATGTGATACAGTTTTAGTCTTCTAAGAATAAACATGAATCTTGAACAAGTTTAAATTATTTATTAAAAAAATAAAAATTCCCCAAATTTTGAAATTTTCCACCTGTGGTGGAGGCCACTACGTGCATTTTAGGTCTATCTTAGGGAAGGAAGGCTGTGGTCCTCCAGCCACTGGGAACCATCTCAGAAGACATCCTTAGCAGTTAGCCCCTCAGGCACTGCCCCGCTGCAGTCTCAAACCATGTCGCCTTGCTGAAGCTGCCTGCCTTTGAAGACCTGTCTGAGGACTAACGGCTTCTCTTCTAGCCAGTTTTCTCACCTGCAACTGCAGACCCCTCTAAAGAACCCTCCAGCACTGTCTGTGGGGTGGGCTGCGGCCTCTACTGAGATCCTGTCGCAGATCTGCTCCCCCTTCTGCCTCCTGCTTCTTTGTCTCCTTTCTGCAAGTGTTCCCAAGCCTCAAGGTCTCGTGCTCCTAAGTCCCCCGTGTGCTCAGCCCCAGCTCAGATCTTTCTATCTGGGTGTGTTAGTCAGATTTGCATCACTGTGACAACTACCTAAAATGATCGACTTATAAAGAGAAAAGGTTTTCTCCACCTCACAGTTTTGGATGTTGTAGTCCACAGTCAGCAGGCCCCCACTACTTTTGAGTCTGTGGTGAGGGAAGACACCAGGTGGGGAGCACACACTAAAGCAAGCATGCTTACTTCCTGGCTAGGAGGGAAAGGTGAGGAAGAAGAAGGGGCTGGAGCCCTGCTGTGCCTTTCAAGGGCCTGCTCCCCAAGACCAAAAGGCCTTCCACGACAACCCTCTTCTGCAGGTTTCCACCCTCTCTCCACAGTGAGAAGCTGGGAACCAATCCTTTAACACAGGAGCCTCAGGGAAATTTTCAGATTCAAACTACAGCAATAGTCAACCCAACCTGCAAAGCAGACCACCTTGTAGTATTAGTTTCTAAAGTATTTAAACAAGAAGACCATAGGGATAGCTATGAAAGTGCATGCTTATTCTTTGTAGTTATTAGACCAAGACTCAGCTTGAGAACAGCTGACTTTAAACATATGGACAGTGAGAATACAACACACCAGATCTGGTAGTCACATGCTGCTATTTTTTTATTCAGAAGCAACTTCATAGTTTTGCAATGCTTTTGGTACTATACAAGAAATAACGAAATATCTGTCTAATAAAGACCACAAAGCATAGCTAAAGGGACAGAGGCAATATTTTTTAAAGATACCTTTTGGAGTGTGTACAATGACATGATCTCTATGGTTTTCTTTAAGATACTGCAGCATTTTTAAAAAGAGAAAATATAAAGAAAGGGGGAAAATCTTTATAAATCATGTGTAAGAGTGGTGCACAGATAGAGATACATCATACTGTCCTATGTAATCTTGAGTGCACTCTCTAATCTTCGTGCACTTCCATAATTCAAAAATGAAATAGACAATAGAGTAATAAAAATAAATGAAGATACTAATGAATTAGAAAAACTGAAAAGTTAATAAAATTAACATATAAATATGAAATCCTACCTTTAAAAATCAACAATGAGATTGGTGATATATCATATGTAATCAAAGCTAAAGAAAGAATAAATGAATGTATATAATATAATTGAGATAATTACAGATCCAATGTTAGATTTAAATATCATAGAATTATTATATCATTTAGGTGATACATTTTATTTTTATTGTTTATTTATTTATCGCATGAGCAGAATATATTTATTGAGGGAAAGAAAGGTCCTGTCCAAGAGAGGGAATAGGAGGGGGGCCCCAAACGGGTGGTCCCTAGGACAGGTGATAAATTTTAAACTCTTAAGAAAGGTTGATATTGTAGGGGAAGTATAAATTTCCATATTCACCTGAGAGGCAGAAAGTTGAGTATTAATGACAAAGAATTTGAAGAGTTGCTACATGCTTACTCCCTGGCAAGTGCAAGGTTCTGAGTTCAATCCCCAGTTCTGCAAAAATAAATAAATAAATTAATTAATTAATTTAATTAAAAAAAAAAAAACTTCTGGGACTTGGACAGTCTAGAGTAAGATCTTAATAAACTTCCAGACCCCAGCAATATCATTGCTTATCAACTTTCCTAAGATGTAAGGAAAGAGGGTGGTTTCTCCAAGTTTTTAGATTAGCATAACACCAATAGTAATAAATAACCAATCAATTTCAATTTAAATGTAAATGCCAGAATCATTAATAAAATATTAGTAAAAGGAAATCAGAAGCTTTTGGAATTAAATGTAACACCACCAGTGAAGTTTTTTCCCAGAAGTCAAATAAAAAGTAAATATGGGAGTCATTTAAACTAATACTCCCCTTCCCAAAGCTAACACCAAGTATGGACCTCTTTGAAAAGTTCCTTCATGATGAATAATCTCAATCAAGAATATATATATACATCAAACCAACAGAAAAGTCATGCATAATGGTAAAACACTGGGCCCGTTCCCAACAAAGATACCCACCACTATCGCTTTCAATTCATAACTTCTCAGACATTCTCATCAGTTCATCAGTGGAAATAACAACCTCTACCCTTCATCTCTTCTCTCTGCAACATCAAGAGAGATGAACCCTCACTTCCACTGAGAGGTATACATCTGTCACTCCTTTGCTTAGGTGAGAGGCATGAGAAAAGTAGAACATGGGCCGAAGAATTCAAGGTTAATAAGAAGCCATAATGCCACTGAAAACACTGAACTTTGGGTGGTAATCTACCAGAACTTTGAGGCCTTTTTAAGAGTAAAAGCAAAAGACAAAAATCATAAATTATTGCTGGATTTAAAATTAAATGCTGAACTGGCCAGATAGCTCAGCGGATCAAAGCGCCTACTTAGGCAGGCGCAGGGACCGGGGTTCCATCCTGGACATGCGGTACCGAACCCACCCCCAGGATTTGCTGAGAGGGGAACTAAGATGGTGTGGTGGCGCATGCCGGTAATCCCAGCATTTGGGAGGCTGACAGCAGGAGGAGTTTGATCTGTGTTGTGAGATCCTACAGACCGTGTACTAAATACATTAAAAAAGAAAGAAAACTAAATTTTTGGACATTTTGCTGCCCAGAATTTAAAACAATAAAAGCAGAGAAAATATCTAAGACATATACAACAGACACAAAACTGGTTAATAAAGCCAGTGAATAGTTTTTTTTTTTTTAAAGTGGCAAAAAGCATGAATTCATACATTTAAAAAGCAGTCATACAATGGCTAGTTAATCAATGAAAAAGACACTTATGTAAAAAAGTGACGTTATCTTTTCCCAATCAGTGGAAAAAACAACAAAAGAGGAATACTTAACATTGGCCAGGTTAGAAATCACTAAGCTCTCTCATTTACTACTATTACGCAACTATCCCAATAATTACAATTACATGCAACTCTGCACTATAAAGGGTTTATAGTATTTTCCTGGCTCTTCCACTTCTAAAAGTGGTGTGTGGTAGACAGACTGTACCCAGACATGATCCAGACCAATCCACACCTCCTGGCATTCATTCCATTGTGTAATCCCCTCACCTTGGGTAGGAGCAAGACCTGGGATCTACTTCTAGCCAACGGAATATGGCAAAGAGAATGGATTGTCACATCTGTGGTGACATTACTTTCAACTTTAGCTTTCATCTTGGAGTTGGCTCTTTGCCATGCTGGTTTTAATGAAGATGGTTGTCATCTGTGTGGTGTCCTGTGGAGAAGCCCACATGGAAAAGCACTGCAGGGGGGGTTGCAGATAAACAGTCAGCAAGGACTGTCACTCCTCCAACCAGCAGGGAAGGAAATGCTGCCAACCATGAACCTACATGAACCTAAAAGCCGAGCCTTTCTTAGGGAGTCTTCAGATAGGACCTGAGTCGCCTACACCTTCATTTTGGCCTGCGGAAGAACTCTGGAGCACAGGATCCAGCAACAGCTGACCCATGCAAACTAAGATTTAAAAACATATGCTATTGGCTGGGAAGATAGCTGAGCAGTCTAAGCACCTCCCTGGCAAAGACCCAAGTCCCATCCCTGGTACTGCATGCTGTGCCAGCCCTGGAACCCTAGGCTTGCTGTGTTGGCCACCAAAACCAGGCATAGTGGCACACACCTATAATCCTAGTTATGGGAGGCTGAGACAGGAGGATCACCATGAGTCTGAGATATGTAGTGAGACACTATACCAATCAATTAATTAAAAAACTTAAAGTGAACAACAGTAAAAAACCATATGCTGTTGAGTGGGATGCAATACACTGATAATCTCAACATTCAGAAAGCTGAACACAAGGATAAAATGTTTGCAGACAGCTTGGGTTACACAGGGAGTTCCAGGCCAGCCTGGACTAGAGAGGGAGGACTTGCCACAAAAAAGAAACAAAACAATAAAAGAAAGTGTGCTGCTTTTGCTGCTAACTTTGTGGTGATATGTTACACAGCTATATGTAAATAGTGTGCAGGGACTTCCTATAAGGAAATAGTCATGGATTTGTGAAAAACTCTGAACACAAAGAAGCTCACTGCCACATTTTTATAACTGAGAATCAGTTTAAATGTCAATGAATCCAAAGCTGGAAAAATCAATTATAATTCAGGTGAACCATATGCAGCATTTTTGTAGGTTAAAGAAGTCAAATATCACTAATTTTATGTTTCAATATAATGCATTCATACAATAATGACATTACAGTAATGCTCAGGAAAGATGTAATAGAGAGAAAGCATCATGGAAAGTTCATGACCTAGTAAGCAAGAAAAGTTTATAAAACCAGGAAGATATTATTTTAATTTTATAAGGCATATGCATAGGAAAAAAATGCAGGTATTAATAGTAAAGTGTTGACAGCATTTCTCTGCAGATGATGGGATTTGGAGTGATTTTTCTTCTCTGGTTTTTCCCTTTTTTTTTTTTTTTTTTGTGGAACTGGGGGTTGGACTCAGGCCCTTGTACTTGTCAGGGAAGCACTTATTCCACTGAACCATCTCCCCCGCCCTTCCCTTTGTACAGTGGACATTTCCTACTTTTTGTGATCAAAAATGAGATTAATTAGTTCATATCAACATGGAGTAAATTCCTAAGCCAGCACTAAATTTTCTATTTAGAGCATGGTCCCTTGTTTCTCACAAATTGGTGTGCCTGATTTCCAGGGCTTAACGAATCACTGAAAGTGAACGTAGATGTGCCCTATGATATCATCAACAGCTCTTTAGGATTAGCTCTCTGCTTTCTGGAAATCTACCATTCTCCCCAGTGGACACATTCTTCTCATTGTGTGGCAGAGCTCTGGTTCTTTGAGTTTTTCTCTCCCAAACCTTTAGTTGCATGCTGCTGGATGGTGGAGGGAACATAGAAACTTATTATGCACTTTTCCTCTTCTGTTTCAGTTACCTATGCCCTTCTGTTACTGTTCAATTTCATCTGTTACCCAGCTAATAACCCTATTAAGAAGCTGAAATCTGCAGCATGAAAATAGCCCATGATCATTTTTTTTCTCTGAGACGTCTGAAATGCCTTGGCACATCTGTGTGAGTCCCCATGGGATGAGCCGTTAGCTAAGGGGACATTTGCACCAAGAAACACATCCTCTTAGACCAGAGTGAATTTTTACCACACTTACCTGACACATTTTGCTTACTGCGACCCTTGCAGTATCATGTCTGTATTGAATCCAAAACTCCACTCTCCGGAGGAGAAAAGGCTCTGAGTGATATAATGTTGGCACATTCAGAAAGTGCCATTATAACCAAGTCATATATTCTCACTGCAGGAAGCAGTGGGGTGTAGGTAGGAGAAGGGTTAGCTTGTGAATAGCCACATTTTCTTTCATTGAGCATTCTCTTAAAATATTTCAACTTTTAATTATTTATCTTTTTAAAATGTATTTGGTACAGGGCCTCACTAAGCAGCTCAGACTTATAGTTGTCCTCCTATTTTCAGCCTCTCCAGTGTTGTGTTACACGTGCAACCATGCCTGGTCTCAGTGGCCAGCTCAGTACACCTGGGGGTGAGCCCATGCAAGATATGGTGCCGGGAATTGAACTCGGCCCCTGCACTTGCTTAAGCAGGTACTTGGTCCACTGAACTATCTCCTTGGCCCAGTATTTCAACTTTGAAACTAAGCCCAAGCCGTAACAATAGGTGGTCAGACAAACTGCAAAGACAAGAACCATTTCTGTCTGATTGCCCAAAGCATGTATGACTGTCCCTGACACATGATGAGCTCCTCGCAGATGGTTCTTGAAAGACACAATGGCCCCATGAACGGAAGACACAAATAATTACTCTGCCATTGCTTCTTAGTTTACAAACTTCACCTCTTGGCTCAATCTTCAGTCTTTCCCATCACCCAGAACAAACCTCCAGACCTTTGCACAGTGTTTTAGAATGTTTGCTCACAACACTTATGTCTTCATTGAATCTTTCCCCGAGGATTAACATTCTGAGTGCCTTTGGTCTCTCTTAGAATAATATCATTTTTCACTCAATAACAAAGAAGAAATCACTATACTTGTCCTTTGTTTTGATTAATGAAATTAGAATGGGAATAAGGGAGCAGGTTCTGGGGGGCAGTATATCCAAGCCATGTTCTTCATTTTGTACTTGTGGAAACAGGGTGATGCGAGCCTGTCCAGCTCCACTCATGTGAAAAGATGTTGTAAGTTGCTTCTCCTCTTTGCATCTGGAGAGTAGTGTTTTCCCACTTGTATTTATCTGGTGTGGTCATGGCCTCTAACTCAACCCCTCACTCCGTCTAAGATCCTGAAAGTGTTTCTACTCCAGAGCACACCTCTTCCGCCCAGAGCTCCTATTAATGGGATGAATGGGATAATGCTGATTCTCATCACAACCTCTGTGAGTAGCACATGTTTTCAAGTCCCATGTAGTTTAAGAGATTTCATCTCAGTTGTATCATAAACTCTTCAAAAGCAGGACTAATATCTAGGACCCTTTAGTCCCTCACAATGATTTGCATTGTTCAGATTGTATAGCAAGGGTACAATTAATTCTTTATAAGTACCGCACGCTAACCGATTGCGCCACTGGAGCATCTTACAATTAATCCTTGTAGATCTGACCCTCACTACTCCATATGTTTAGATTTGTAGTTTTCTCAT
Organism: Ctenomys sociabilis; assembly: GCA_004027165.1. Classification (NCBI taxonomy): domain Eukaryota; kingdom Metazoa; phylum Chordata; class Mammalia; order Rodentia; family Ctenomyidae; genus Ctenomys; species Ctenomys sociabilis. Next base: position 96,084 of record PVKA01002342.1, read on the forward strand.
GATCAGGAGACTTATGTTGACTTCTATAAGAACTGCTATGGACAGGAGGAAGCAATCTTGAAGAAAGATTTGGGATTGTGTCTTTACTGTGCCATCTACCAGTCAAGTGACTTTGCTTTCATTTCTTTATTGCTGAAGTAGAGATGATGTTTTTATGAATCTGGAAAGAGAAAGCCTTGACTCAAATTGCTAAAAAACCATGAGAAAATATGGAAGCTCAGTTCTAAGAAGTCCCATCACCAGTGGGTTCCAGTGTTCGTTTATTCAGTGGTCCCACACTGTGACTTGGAACTGGGTTCTTCCCACCTTCTTTCTTAGCCCTCATCTAGAACTGGTAGATTGCATTATCAGGGCATCTCCGTTGTGATTTCAGCATGGCTGACAGTCCAAGCCTCACACTTAGCCACCAGGAAATCTAGAGAAAGAAAGGCACCATCTAAATGTACCTCCTTGAGAGAGAGATTTCTCCCCAGTACCACTCAGAAGACTTCTCCCATTCTGAATGCAATTACAAGAATGAGATTGGATTATCCTGGTTAGTTTAGGTTGTTCACCCAGGTTGGTGTGGATGAATGGGGGGGATCGATTAATGCCACTGGTGGCTAGAACCAAGTGTGTAGGGTTACTGTGTCAATCACAGGGGATCGCTGTACTAAATACAGTCTGGCCCATGTGTGGCAATTACAGACATTTCCCTTGTCCTCTGTCTCTACTTTGAGTCCTTCTGTCCAGTTCTCATGTGCAGTCACCAAGTTTTAAACATCTATAACTTCACCATATCAATTTCTGCATGTGGCCCTATCATCCTCCAAGTCTAGGTCAATGTCATCTTTTCCCTCAATGTTTACCATAGCTCTACCCTGCAACTCCTTTCTAAAAAATTTCTTCTTAATCTATCTCCATCCATCTCCTCCACAGCAACCATTATTTGTGTTTATTTGGTGTAGGATCTCTCTGTGCAACTCAGACTCATAGTGAGCCTCCTGTCTCGGCCTCCCGAGTGCTGGGATTACAGGAGTGCATCACCACACTGGGTTTTGATGGCCAGCACAGCACACCTGGGGTCCTGGGGCTGGCACTGAGGTGGTACTGGAGGTCCAGTCTGTGTCCTGTGGTTGTCAGGCAGACATTTAGACTGCCAAGCTATCTCCTCCACCCCCAGAATGATTATTTTTTCCATAAATTACTTGAAAACCACTGTGGCTTCCCATTCTCCCTAGAATAAATCAAACCCAGATGTGGTGAGCAGGAGACTCTCTTTCTCAGATCTTCAACCACAGGGAGCACAAGTGACCAAAGGCCTCCAGGCCTGCGCTCTGACCTTGTGGAAGTTTTCTAATTTTCCTTCCTCCCTTTCTCTTGAGATCTGATCGCTTGCATGGAGATCTGATGGCTTCTCAGCCTCCTGCCCATTTCTCTCTCTGACAGCTCCCCTAGTAAAATCTTGATGCAGCCTTGAACTGCATAGTGACATTCTCCTTAATGATAGACCACGTATACAGCAGGAGTTCCGTAAGATAATAATGGAATTGAGCATTTTCTGTCACCTGATGACATCTTTGCCATCACATTTATGCACATTACATCCCTCAGATAGCTTTGGAGATGCTAATATAAACAAACTCCTGCACATGTGCTGTCATGTGCAGCCCAAAACATATGATACTGATAGTAAATGACCATATTACTAGTTGATGTATTTATTTATTTAATTAATTAATTAATTAATTTTTTATATGTGTTTTGGTGTAAGGTCTCAGTATGCAGCTTGGACTTGTAGTGATCCTCCTAATTTTAGCCTCTTCCGTGCTGAGATTATAGGCATGCACCACCACACCCAATCTCCAATTATTAATTTAGAATGTACACCTACTTCTAGACACCCAACACTCCTTGCTGTAAAACAGCTTGCCAGCTTGTACTAACAGAAGATCTCACATCCTCCGTGATCAAGAGACCATGTTCAGGATTAACCTAGACCATCTAGTTTGTGTAAGGACACTCTGTTGTTTACAGAATGGCAAATTGCCTAATGATGCGTTTCTGAGAATGTATCCCCATCCTTAACGGATGAATGACTGCACCTATATTCCTGTGTCGGCATGTATACCAACAGGCCTTCACCTTGCAGGCCTCTGTGAGCTAGACTGCCTACCTGTTCGTCCTTGACTCCCAGCACTTAGCCTCAGCCTTGATGCCCCGTCTACTCTGAAAGGCTGTCAACTTTCTCCCACTTAGTGGTTCTTGCATATGCTGCTTCTCTGACTGTTCCCCCTATAGTTCACATTTGATGGAAGTGTCAACAGAACTGTCATTTCTCCTGAAATAGTTTACTCTCCGCCCCGATGCCTGCATACCACACACACACACACACACACACACACATCATAAGGTAGCCTGTGTTGGTACTGGCCCCCAGAACACTCTTTCAGACTTTTATTAAAGCACCCATCAGTCTATGTTGCATTTTTTTTTCTCTCAGACAGAATGCAGCTGCAGAGTAGAGCAGCACCATATTCTTTCACTGCCCATTTGTCCAGTACCTGAACAGGATCTGTTGCACAATAAGTGCCTGCAAACTAATGGTTCCCTTCTATTCCTCTATCCCCAAACATGGCTGGGAAGAGGCATAGAATCCCTAACAGAGCTTGAAAAGAATACATGCTACCCCCTCCCTGACATCAGCACAGTTCGGATGTGCAGGAATCATAAAAGATCCCCAGGCTCCAAGATCAGGCTTAGAGACCTGGACAGCCTCTTGGTCCCTGGGTTTAGACAGGAGTCATTCTTAGCCCCAGGGAGGTTCAGTTTAAATGCATGTCAATCATGCTTTGGTGAATCCTGGATTAAAAGATCAAAGCTGACAAGCAGTCTGTCAGGGGAGGGGCAGCCAGGACACATAAAGAGCTGATGGGAGAAGAACACACACAAAGAAGGGACTTAAAGGAGCAGGGATTCCATGTGAGTGCAATTGGTAAGTTACACAAAAGCTCCTAGCCTAGAGGGCTTGGAGGGGTTGTACACCAGCCCATCTTCCCTCTACCATTCTGCATTCTCCATTGTGAGGTTGCATCAGGGCAGAATTCAACAATCTAGAGAAGGCACCTTTGGTAATAGCTCAGAGATGTACCCTGGGCCAGTGATGACCTTAGGTGAGGGCTGGACTCTGAGGAAAACATCTCAAAACTTGAGGCAGCAGAGTTCATTCCTGGCCCTTGTGGACCCCTGACATGCTGAAGTATGCTAGAAAGATCACCTGTTTGGAAGTACTACTTTTGAGCCTACTTTGATAGGCCAGAAGCTGTATTTAGACCTAAGAATGCAGGTGGAGACAAGACAGACATAGAGTCTCCTTGAAATGTATGAATAGTTGGGGGAAGCAGGCATGGAACAAATAATCACATAAATGAATGACAACTGTGATAAGTACTATGCAGGAAAGTCAAGAGTTCTATGAGAGGGGATTATAGGGAGGAGGTCATTTCTAAGAAGACAAGGGATTGTTCAGGAAGATGCATGGGTAGAAAGTTAATTAGAATGTGGGGGTAAGTAAGTCAGATCTCTGACTGGAGAGTGACATCTATCTACTCAAGAAATATTTACTCAGCAACCATTATACACTGGGGTCATGGAAAATGAAGGAAGTGAAGAGTCCACAGAGGAGTAAGTCAAGAAGGACAGAGGGAATATAAAGTTCATGTGTTGGTATATAAGTCTTGATCTATCTAGGTCTTAACCATCCAGCAGAAAAGTATAAAAATGAAGTACACGTCGTGGGGCCATAATATTAAGCTGAGCTGTAAATGGATATGGTCGACAACTTCTTTAAATAACTCACTATTGTAGAATGCTGGACTGTGTTGGATTGTGGTGTTGAGTTCAAGCACCTAAGTTAGTTGAATGACAATGGAGTGCCCACCTTTGACAGGTGTAGACAAAGGAAGGGGTGTAGAAAGAGAAAATCATGATGTGCGCATATAGACAGTACAGTTGGGATAGATAACGCTGTGCTTCTACATAATTCTATGACAGGAAAGATCTGCACTAATGGTGGTTGGACAGGATATTATGTCGGCTTCTAGTACTACGGTCATCCATTAGGAAAATAATTACTGAATTTTTGATATAATTCAGGTATAAGAAATAAGATAAGTAAGCAGCTACACTCTTAATTCACTGATAAGAGATATCTGCTAAAATAATATCTGTAAATACAATATCATGTATGCAACTTGTACGATACCAAAACATTATGAAAACAGTTTGCAATGTATTAATTTATCGAATCTGTATTGTTAGGGTGTCTTGAAACTGTCTGATTGACATTTGTAGTTCAATAAAATAAAATAAAATTTAAAAAAATAAAAAAAATAAAAAAAGAAGGACAGAGGGAAAATGCAGAAGGTAGTCAGAGAGCCAGATTTTTCAGGACCTTGGAGAGCAAGTTAAAGATTGATGGCTTCTTCTGGGAAGAACAGAAAGACATTAGAAGCTTTAAGCAGCTGTGGGCCATGATCTGACCTGTATGTTGGGGAGTTCATCTGGTTGCTTTCAGGGGACCAGAGCATGGTGTGCATTAAGGCCTCAGAACTTGTTGGTTGCTTCTGGGGTTGATACTCAAGACTGCTCCCTCTTTGCTCATTTGGCCCATGACAAGCTGTCACTGGCCATGTGATCTGAAGCCTAAGGCCTCTTTGTTCATTGCTTAGCTCTAAATAAGGCACCAGAAGAGGTACTCTGTCCTTTGGGATCTTGGCTCCTATAGTCACCCACTCACCCATTCCAAAGCAAACTGGTCTGGGAGGAGTAAAGTACAGACATACCCCTCATACACTAACCTCTTCCCAGAGCCATATGCAAAGCAAGCAGGTTGCTTTCTATTGTGAGATCTAGGATCTGGGTCATGATCACTAACATCTCACAGAGATAGGCACACAATACTCCCTTCCCCAGCAGACACTACCCTTTGCAAAGGAAGCAAGAAATTTGTAGCAGGAACCCTGCTTCTCTTCTGGGATAATGGTTGGAGGGAAAAGATTGTGCCTTGTCAAGAAAGGCTTAACCCTTCTCTGGTCTCAAAGAATGAATCTTGGCTTGTTCAAGATAATCAGTGAAAGCCTTCTCTCCTTACCAGTGACTGAATTAGGGGCAAGCCTGTAACATAATTCTGGGAGGCTTCAAAGGAAAACTATGCCTCTTCTCAAAAAAAAAGAACACAAGTGAGAAAAGCTGTCTCGTTGTGTCTACGTGCAATTGTAGAGAGATGCTGCAGTCTTCTTGTAGTTGTGACAGGAAATATTATTAATACCCCCTAAATGGCAAAGCCATACCAGAGATCTAGTTAAACTGCCTAGTTGCCCAATCGTCATCACTTGGGACTTCTGTTAAGTGGGAGAATGCATGCCCCTTGTTGTTAAGCCACTTTGCATTTTCTGAGACCTGTTGAAAGCAATTTAACTGGTGCAGGTTCTCTGGGCCTCAGTTTGAGACATATGTGGGAATGCTTTGGAAACTTCACGACCCTTCTTCTCCTATTAGATAAATCATGCCTAGCAACTCAACACCATGCTGTACGAAATCTATGTCCAATATGACTTTTCTCCTTGTTACCAGGTAAGCTTCCAAAAACTGTTTCAGTGAGGAAGTTCTGCTGGGCTTCTGACTGAGGCACCTGCTGCTGCTTTACAGACTATCACCTTATAAGAAGAGGCCTGCACAGGTCTTCCCTTTGCCTTAAGTCACCACCTACAGGTTCAGTCTCACAGGACCAGCTGTGGCTGAATCCATAGCATGGGGGTGTTTTAGAAAATAAACATGAGCTCTTCATCAGAGGGCTGAGGAGAGACTTTTCTATCAGAGAAAGAACACAAGCATTCTTTTTTTTTTTTTGACAGAGTTGCAAAAGCACATCACATTTTTACCAACTTTGGGTTCCAGCAATGGGTCCCTAGAAGGGTGGTACAAATCTTGCTTTCTACACGATGGTGTTCCTTTAAAAAAAAAAGTAATTGTATTTGCTTTTTGTGATACTGGAAATTGAACCAAGGGTCCTTGCGCTGAGCTTTGACAGGACACCATCTAGTACTATTGTGGAAGGTGGTGTCCTCTCTAAGTGCATTTCTAGCGACACTGGCCACCAGGATTGAGCTAGATATGCATGTGAATTGGCATACTCCCCTTGGTTCTGGTCTTCCCAGGATCTCCTCACCCAGTCAAATCCAGATGTCCCCTGGGTCTTGTTCTCTGATCCAGTATCCTGATGGAAGCGGACCCTCCCATGGCCACAAGTCAGCTGAATTTTCCCCTGTAAGCCCCCTATTTTCTGCCTTAAATTACAGGTAGTCATTTGCCTATGGCTTCCACTTCCTCCGACATGGAGGCGTGCTCTGATGGAATACAAAGCACAAGGTTACTTTTGCTTCTTCTTAAATGAATTTTTAAATAAACAATGACATCTATACAGCTCAATGCCCAAAGTGTCGAGACAGACCTTGATAAATTTCCACTAGATTAAGAAAAATAGAACATTTCCAATGCCTGGAAGCACCACTCTTCTCCCGTCTTCATCTACATGCCTTGACTTCTCTGACTTTTAGATGAGTTTTGTCTGTTTTGAGACTGATTAGAATGCAATCATTGAGCCTATGCTCTTTTGTTACTGTCTTTGGTTCATCACTAAATTTATAGGATCCATCCATTATCATATACAAAAGTAGTAGTTACTTTTCATTTCACAGATGAAAAAATTAAGGCTCAGGAAGAAGACTCACGTGCCAAGGGCACCAGACAACTGAAAGAGCCCACCCCCTCCCCCCATTGTCTCTATGAATGAATCACTTTTTTTCTCTGTCCCTACAGTGCTCTCTAGGGGTGAATTAGCATCTTCTTTTCCTGTCCACCCAGAAGGGCCTTTTTCTCTTTCTGAAAGAGACTAAGTTCTCTCTCTTTTTAAAAGCCCTTCCTCATACTTGGCTCCAAAATGAAATCCTCTTTATTTCTCCAGTCCTTTCCTTCCTGTGCTCTCGAAAGAAAGCCTTTCCCTAGCTCCATTTGCAATTACCACGGAGAGAAATCCCATCTATTTTGGGCAGTTCATTTGTACGTTCACACTGGGCCTGTCTTTAACACACCTGAATGACCCTCTTCAGGACAGTGAGCTATACCTTTTCAATGCTACCAGCTGCAGGCTCACTCCCCCTCCATCAGAACTCTCATCCTTTTCAGGCTTTCATTCCTTGGATCTTTCAAGCCAGACACTACTGATAAGATGAATAGCTCTTCCCTGCCTGGGGCCACTGGGTTTACCAACACTTTAATGTAAGTGTCTTCTACAAGAATTTAATTTAGATATTTAGACAACGGTTGCTTCTTTTAATCTAACACCACAGGGGCATCACTACTGAATGGAGTAAGCCTAATCTAGAGGCTCTTTAATCAGAAGGTAGGTGAGAGGGTACCTGTCTTTGACACTTGAGACACTTAGCTCAGGTGAGTGAATCGCCCCCGTGACCTTGACAATACCACTTTCTCACTCTGGGCTTCAGGGTCCTATCAGTGAAATAAAGATGCTGTGAGCTTTATCAGGGAAAGGACACCTTGTGGGGAGACCATCTGAGACTACGGTCCTCAACTGTATGAAGTGTGGCTTGCACTGGGTCTATGCTGTGATTTTAATCTTGGATGTGTTTTGGAGTCCTAGGTTTTGAAGCTTCATCCTTGGCCCATGGCACTCCTGGCTAGGTGATAGCAGAGCCTTTAGGAGGCTGTGCCTCGTGGAAGGAAGTGACGTCACTGGAGCATGGCCCAAAGGGGATGCTGGAAACCCAGAGCTTTCCTGTCCCTTTCTCTTTGCTGTTGGGCCACCAGGAGGTGACCCCCTTCCTCTGCTATAGATAATGCCATGATGTCCTGTTCTGCCACTGACTCAAAGTGGCAGGGTCAAGCTACCATGGGCTGAAACCTCTGAAACCATTAGCCTTGTAAATTATTTGAGGTATTTTGTCTCCGCAGTGGAAAGCTGACTATCCAATACCCTGTTCAGGGGAGCAAATGAAGTCTGAATTCTGTCTTGAAAGTTTGGTTCTCAGGGGTAGGGAGACAGCTCAGCGGTCTAAGCACCTGCCTGACAAGTGCAAGGACCCAAGTTCGATTCCCGGTACCACATGCCATGCCTTCCTGTGACCACCCTGGAGCCCCAGGTGTGTCATGTTGGCCCTGAAATCAGGTGTGGTGGTGCATGCCTGTAATTCCAGCATGAGGAAGGCTGAGAGGGGAGGATGAGTCCAAACTGCAGGATCACTAAGAGTCCAAACTACATAGTGAGACCCTGTACTAAATAAATACAAAATTTTAAAAGTTGCTCTTTCTAGAGAAAGGAGCTCCTCTCCATGACTCCCACAGTAATCTGGGGTGCTTCAGCAGCAGCTGTGGTGCATATTGCATGTGCATAGTTTTCCTAGGCAGTCCAGCTTCTCAAAGCACCCATGTCTTCCCAAACGATTCAAAACCATTAATTGACAAGGTCTCCCAGGCCACTGGCTTCCCCGTCATTCCGTACATTTTCCGGTGTTCCATTTGGCCTTGAAATATCCTCATTCTCACTCTGAAAGGATGGATAACCACAGCTCCACTTCTCAAATAAAATAGCCAGGGACAGGATGTCTGCAGGGTCAACAGTTGTAGTTTCAGGGAAGCAGTTTAATAACAAAAGGGCGGATGAGACAAAAGTGCTCTTAGGAAGGGTGGGGTAAAAAAAAAAAAGTTAGTAGAATGTGTCCCTGGGCTGTGGTGGGGGTAGGGATAACAGCGTGAAAGGCAGCTGCAGACAGAGAAGGCGAGAAGCTGCTGTTGTTTGAGGCTTCAGGCTGACAGCCAAAATTAAAACAAATGCAGCTGGGGCAGGTGGGTAGTGGGGAAAAGCTCCAAGGAATTCAAACTCTGGGAAACTTCAGCCACGTACTTAGATATGAGTATGCCTTGTATCCATAATGACAGGAGAGAAAAGTAAAGCAGGTTTGCAGACAGCGACCCCTCCCCCCACCTCAAAACACCCATTGTTGCAATCCAGGGATGGTCAACAGGCCTTAGATTAGGGTTTGCTCTGTCCTGTTGCACAAAGGATTTTGTGGTCAGCTTTTTTTTTTTTTTAAGCCTCCATTAAATATTTAAGTAGCTGGCCCCTAGAGTATTTAAATTAGGATTTGATTTATGTCAAATTGATTTACACACCACCTTTGCCACTCAGATGCTCTCTGCGGGGAATGTGAAATTGGGGCTGGGAGAGTCAGTTTGTCAGCAGAGGGGAGCAGATCTGGAAGGTCATGGAGAATTGGGGACTGATCTATCATTTTGAAACAGTTGGATCCTGAAAGAATTCCTTGTAACAAGCCCCTTCCTACTTGGGCTTCCTTACGTTGGGCATCCTTGCAACCAATCCATCCTGCAGGAAGCACATGGCCTGCACACACCACTGGTGAGCACTCGCGGAATCTATTCCCTGGAATTGCACGTGGGGTCTGCATAACTCCCAGGGCACTTGAGAAAGCAGATACGCCCCACTTTAGATAAATCTGGGATATGAAATTTCCAATTTGCAGGAAGGCAAATTAGGGAGAGTAATTCTTTCCATTACTCTAGAGTATGGGCCATGGGATTCTTTTTCAATACTGGTAGCCACCCAGCATTTTCAATTAAACCCATCCATTCTGGTTTCCGTTCCTCAGATGTCTAAGCAAATGCATTTCTCTCCCTCCCCATCTCTCTGCTTCTCTTTTTCACATGATAATTATAATGACAGTTGAGTTCATGCGATGTCCTAATGTTTTGATAGATCTTTTATTGATATTGTTTCATTTAATATGCAAAACAACCCTGCTATTTTTTCTCCCATTAACTTTTTCTCCCCTCTGTGTTAATGATGAGGAAATTGGGGTCCTGAAGGGTTAAGTAACATGCCTAAGGTCCTATAGCAGGCAAGTGGTAGAGCCAGGGTTTGAATCCAGGTCACTGTGAGTCCAATAGGATGATTGGGAGTCTCAGTCTGCACAGAGGTGGGGAGCAGGCAGCTAGGTGAGTGAGGCAGTGAGAGCTCCCTGTGGCTTAACCCTGCTGAGAGTGGGGAAAGGGGTTAGAGGGCCTTTCTAGCATAAAGATGAAATAAGTTCAGGATGCAAGGAAATATTCTCTTAACTGCTCCTTCCAAGCCCTCCATTCCTGGATTATGCCAAGTTTCCAAGACTCTTCCCTGGTGCCATTTGCTTAGCCACACCACCTGAAGCCCCCACTTAAGCCCTTGGCCCATCTTTCCTTGCTTATGTCTTCCCCAGTTTGGGGAATGCAGCAGCTTCCTGCCTGCAGATCACAGGCTGAATGCTCCACCCAAACACATCAGGCAAAGCTCAGGTAAAAATGCTGACTAAAGCACCTGCTTAGGCAAGCTTAGGCAAACTTAGGCAAGCACAGGGACAACGGTTCAATCCCCAGTACCCCATGCCATGCCAGCCCTGCCCCCAGAGCTGGGCATAGTGGCAACATGCCTGTAATCCCAGTGCTGGGGAGGCTAAAAATAGGAGGATCACTATGAGTTTGAGCTGTGTGGTAAGCTGTAACAATGAAATGTATTAAAAAATATCCAGAGAGTACAATGTCTAATGAATGAAACAGGATGTCAATGTGCCATTTCAGGCATTGAAACTCTAAAACTGGTAGCAGTCATAATGGTGGATCAGTTTAGGTCGGGAAGAGTGTAGTGGGAAAAGTGACTTATCTAGCACCATCTACCTGAGTGAAAGAACTGGATTTCATTCATTCATTCATTCATTCATTCATTCATTCACTCATTCATAGATTTATCCAATAATAACCATGTACCAGTCATAGGACTGGGTATAAAAAAAGTGAAATAAAACAACTTCAAGGGTCTTGTCTAAACTATAGATGATACAAGCTGGCTGTTTACTTAACAAGCATGATTATGATCATTAATCTTAATTGTGTGAACCTGATTGGCTCTGGAGACACCCAGGGGACTAAAGAAAGCATACTTCTGGGTGTGTCTGGGTGGAAATGTGACCTTGAGTATTATATGAGACCCTGACTCCTTAAACTCCAGCAGTCTTTCTGTGCCTTGACTCCTGGCCCCGTGAGCTGAATAGCTCTGTCCACTACTCCCATCTGCCACGATGTTGCCATGTTGTGGTCAGCTGACCATGAACTGACACACCTAACCAAATTAAATCTCTCTCCTTTGAAGTCGTGGATGTCAGGCACTGTAACCCAGCCATGGGAAAGCCAACTAATGCAGTCATAGTACTTGCCATGTTCTAGATCCCATAGTATTTATACCTATTATTAAGTATTTATACCACTTAATCCTTACAGAGCCCTACGAAGTAAGTAGCATCTTATTCCCATTCTACAGATGAGAAAACTGAGAGAGAGATATGCAATGACTTGACCAAAGTCAAGTAAATGGCAGAGCTTGGGTTCCGATTGAGCCTACCTATCTGCATTATTCTATCTCGCCTTTTCCCACTACTTCCACAGCAAGCTATTGTAATGGGGAAAAACACTATTAATATGCCTCTACACCACAGTCAGATAGATAAAAGTACAAATAAAAAACTAAGAGTGACAAAAAATAATGACAGGCAGTACCCAAGGTCATAGATCTGTAAGGTGTATCTTTCTCTGGAGTTCCTAATGCTGAACTGTAAGTTTGGGCATGAGTGCTTTGGAAGATGAAAAGAAAAAAAAAGTAAAAGTGTCAGTCAGTTTTATTATTTTCATAATTCTTTCTTTAAAAAATCTAATTCATAGGAAGTACAAGTGTCTGTTTAGGTTTTCCTTCAAGAAAAGTATACATTAGTGTACACTGAGCTCTTCAAGGCAAAGAACTATCCAGTTCATGTCCAGAGAGCATTGTGTGAGAGCCACAAATGAGGTGGCATGACTGTGCTGGGATGGGGTGGTGGGTGAGTCGGTGTCAGTTTCCTAGGGCTGCTGTAACAATGTTCCACAGGCTTAGTGGCTTGAAGAAACAGATACTTTCCTCCAGTCATTATGGAGAATAGAAATTTGAAATCACTGTGTTCCCAGAGCCAGGCGTCCTCCAAAGTCTCTAGAGGAGGAAGCATCTTTGCCTTTTGATAGGTTTTGATGGTGTTGCAGCAGAGAAAGAGGCAGAAGGACAAAGGGAAAGGGGCTTTATTATAAAGGAAAAGGGGCTTCATTATCTTAGAGGACACGGAGAAAATTTGGGAAAATATGGAATTCCCTGGATTGGAACAAAGGGAGGCTGAGGCTTTTATGGCTTTTTGCCAGGAGTGCAGTCTGAGGGGGATGTTTAGCTACACCTGAGGAGCTGATTGGGGCTCCCCTGAGGTGGCAGGAAACTGCATCCTGGGCTGAGTTGGGGAGATGGTCTCTGGGAAGACAAGTTGATGTTTTAAGGGCTTCAGCCATATTGCATGACCACCATAATAATTCAGCAATTCATACGAGGGCCAGAACCTATCACTTCTTCCAGCTGCTGGTAGCTCTGGAATTCCTGTCTCTTCTTCACAGATCTGCCTTCCCTCAGCATCTGTCTCTTTCCTTCTCATAGGACATCAGTCATACTGGATGAATCAGAATGACCACCTTTTAATTTAGATCGTATCTTTAGTAACCCTATTTCTATGTAATGTCAAATGCAAAGATTCTGGATGGAGACAAATTTGGCAGGGATACTGGCCAACGTACTGCATGCTACACCCAGCCAGAGAAGACTTCTCTGGGGAGGTAACTTTTTTTTCTGCTCTTAAGAATAAGGAGGACCTGGCTATGTGGAAATCTGGGGGAGAAACTGTTCAGGCTGAAGTACAAAGACCCAAACCTACCTCTGGGATGAGGCTAGTGTGCAGGAACAGCAAGGTAGAGAGAGGCCAAGGCCCTGCCAGGAGCTCAGGATTTTGTGTGGTGGCCAACAGCGCAGCATAGGCTTTGAGCAGAAGTGTGACCCGACTAGCCTGGTTTGTGGTCATTCACTGGGGCCACTGCATGTGACTCAACTTAGAGGAAGCACATGATGCAAACAGCCTTGGGATGTTCGGGAGGCATCCGTGCAATCCCAGATGGTTGCTTCAGCCACTTCAGTAGCAGTGGAGATGGAAGAAAGGGGATTTAGACTGTATTTATCATGGATAGATTTGCTGGTGGTTTGATTACATGTTAGAGGGGCAAAAAAAAAAGGATTATGTGTTCCTATGTGTTAAGTGCTAAGCAGCTGCCATTTTTCACTCCATAAACACCTGCTCCTTTTTTCTATGTCCACACTTACAATAGTTCAGCCTCATTCACTTCTCCATTCCGTATTTTGGGTAAATAACTTATTATTTATAAATTCCCCTATTGCTGGACATGTAAGTTGGTCCTAATTTCTCATAATTACAGCAGCACTACCATAAATATTCTTTTAAACATGAATCTCATTGCTCATTTCTTCAGCAAATATCTGGAAAGAGATTTGGGGTTTCTTTGGGCTAGAAGTGCAGCTTTGTTGAAGGGTACCTTAACTCTAAGACCTTGCAGGTTTTCCATAATATACTCCCATGGTTTTGGTAGGGAGAAAATAAAACCCATCCTTTATCTGCCCTCTGAAGCTGAATACTCCAAGGAGCACTCTCTTTGCACCTCCTGAGTCACCTAATATTTAAAAATTACAAGGTTCCTGTAGGCCATATGCTGCCTTCTGCCTGGCCTCTGGAAGCAGGGAGTGGCATTTTGGGAATGGAGATCAGGCTGCCAACTGCAGCATGGATCTGGGAAATAGCCCAGGATTCCTGGCAGACAGTTTTTTCTCCTTTAAAACTTGCTCTGCTTTGAACCTGTGTCCAGCAGGAGGAGGGGAGATTAGAGCCTCATAACTGAGTCACAGCAAGTCCTTCTTGGGAGGGAAGGAGGAAGACAGAGGAAGAGGGCAAGGGGAAAGGAGGAGGGGAAGGGGAAGGAGGAGGGGAGGGGAAGGGGGAAGGGAGGAGAAAAGGGAGGGGGAAGGGGAAGGAGAGAGATACATACTCTCACCATCCTGTTTTTCTTTCAAAAGCTACCTATGGTGCTTTTTTGTCTGCTCTGAATCTGTATCCTCATCAGAAACAAACAAAAAAGTCTAAAGCAACGCACATAACAGAAGAGTAATTTTCTTAATATGCAAAAAGCTCTTACAACTTAAAGCAAGCAATAGTTCCATTAAATGGACAAAGGATGACTTACAGAGGTAATCGCAGAATTATCCATGAATGGCCAGCAAGCATGCAAAGGAACGTGCCCTCGCTCATTGTTAAAGAAAGGGAAATTAAAATAATGAAAACAACCATCCAAAATAGTATTCTGGTTCTCAACTGAGGTAGATGAAAGAACTACCTTTTTTGTTTGATTGGTTTTGCTTTGTCTTGATTTCTTTTTCCTTTTTGAGAAAAGGTCTCATGATGCAGTTCAGACTGGCCTTCAGCTCACTCTGTAGCTTGGACTATTCTCCAACTTGCGACAATACTCCTGTCCTTGCCTCAGGAGTGCTAGGATCACAAGCGTGCCCAGCCTGTCCCTTATAATGGTCAGGGAAAAGGATTCTCATACCTTGGTGGGGAGGTGAGAGATGGTGTACAACCATAGGGAGGGTGATTGGAAATATGTTCTAGGAATTTCTAATATCCTTAGAGAGAACTGATACTGTACATAACCACTATTGCCCCATGGAACAAAGATAAGTGTACTAAAGTGCTTATTGTTTGCTGTGGCAAAAATCTTGAAAACAGCCTAATTTTAAATCAATCAAAAATCAATAGAATATTGATTAAATAAATGGTGAAACATCTATACAAGATATATGGTTAAGAGGAACAGGCAAATTTTCCAGCATAATATATTGTATTTGCACATAAAAAATGTTCTGGGAGGATGTATAAAAAAAACACAATCATAGTTTGCTTCTAGAAAATAGGGTTAAAAATAAGATGAAGACAATTTCACATTTTTATCCTCCTGCAACACTTCCTATAAAGCATTACCATGTGTTACTTTTATGACTAAAACTTGTTTACAAAACATTTTAGGAGAAAGCAGATCGTTTGCCATTGGACTTCCGATCTAGAAACTGGAACATCTGAGTTGGAACATCAGGCTCACATTCTGATGATGAGTGTGGTGCACAGTTTAATTCACTCAACCTATCCGAGCCTAATGTTCTCATCACTGAACTAAAGATGCTGTGGGCTTGCTGACTTCAGTCATGACTGTTTATGTTATTTACTAGTGGGGTAAACTAGAAAAGAAAGGGAAGCAACTTAACTGGCTCGGGAATTTTGGTTACTCACATTTTGTACAAGCATGGACCTGATATTCATGTCACTTACCTTGATAGAGAAACAAAATTATATTTCCCCACCAGACAGCAAATCTGGAGATGCTTGAGGTGATCCAATTTTCACCTTTCCTGCTGTTAATTTCACCTGTGGCCTAGTGCATGCTGGGAGAAAATACTATTACCGGTCAGCCTGATGTAAATCTCCTGGTGAGCTATTTCTCTGGAGACTTCCTCAAAGTTTAGAAGACAGCTGGGTCAGTGTTTGTCTTGGGTAAGAGTCAATAGAGACCTAGTTAGTGTTAGCAGAGGAAATCACTAAGCAGGGGAGATATTAGACCTAAGGACAGGAAATGATATGGTGGTGATGTGGTTGACAGAAGGAAAACCAAGGAAGGAGAACAAATAGAAAAGAAGTCTCCCATGGTACACAAAGATCGTTCTGAAGGAGTTCATGACAGACAAGTCAAAGGATGGGAAAAGCAAGATCGTTACCAATTTTCCCTCCAATTGACTATAAAATGGGAAAAGACTGAAGGTGGAGACCAAGAAGGTGCCAGCAGAGCAAATTTTGCAGAAAGCATTTTCTCAGAGAAATCTTGCCAAGACAAGGATATTGTCCTGGGAGTTATGGCATGGGCACTATGATGAAAAGGACACCCAGGTGAGTGCCAGCTCAGACACCAGGTCTTCATGGAGCATCTGGAGGGTCCCACACGTTGGGAACCCTGGTTCATGTCTATTTTAAAGAAGTGGCCATAGCGAGCAAGTGACTCGCCTGCTGCCCAAATGAATCAATGGTGCTACTCACTTAGAGCAGACACCTGGCCCTCCATGACGTCAGCCCAAGGAGGGGAAGGAAACAAAGCATATTTGAGTCTTGTTCCCCTATCTAAATCATGTTGGCTTATATCAGCACATTTGGCTAGTGTACAATTTACACTCATTGCCAGCAAAGGTGTCATAGCTATCACTGAGGAAATACCAGGGACAGAGCGCCACTGGAAGCATGCAGGCATTATCTCCTTTAATCCTGGAACCTAACCTATGAGTAAGTACCCTCAGCATCTCCACATTACACATGAGCTTTGAACTTGGAGAGGGAAGCGTTTGCCCCAGGCTACCCAGCTGGGACTGAAATCCAGAGGCGTGAATTCTAAAGGCCCATCTGTGAGCTGCCCGTGACTGACACTGACCGCTGTGGGAAAGGATCTAGTCCCCGTGTTTTATAGACAAGAAGGCAGAGACTCAGAAAGCCAGAGCTCAAAGTTAGGCCTGTCAGGCCCCACATAGATCTTCCCCTTGCCATGCTCAGGGGAGAGTGGCAGACAGGACTCCATGTGGTACTTTGTTATCATTGTTGTTCTTGTTTTGTGATTTCTGAAGCACTCAGAGATTTTCTGACTTACACACATTGTCTTAATGGTCCTAATTTCCAGCATTTCTACTTTTCCTGACTAGTTCACCTAGAGTAGGTGGGAAAGTGTTCCTAGGTCAGTGGTTCACAACCAATGGTAAGTTCCTTCTCCAACCGACACAACAGAGAAGGAGGCTGGATAGAGGCCAGTGACGCTGCTAGGTACACGGGACAGCCAGTACAGTGAAGAATTATTGGCCCCAAATGTCAACAATACCGAGGTGAAACACCCAAGCTTCTTTACAGGACTTTGCTTTTTGCTACTTATACATCCTCTGCTAACTCTTTGCTTTCTCAAATTAATGCTTGCATACATAATTAATACAAGAGGGAAATCTTGTGAGGAGTGGAAAGAGTCTCATTAAGTATACAAGATGCAGAGAAAGCTAGAACATGCCAGCCCTCCCCCCCCCCGTCTTCACAGGCGATTTTTTCATCAGCAAATTGCTGCACACCCTTTGAGACAGCTTCTATACGTGTATTTATATAGAGTATATGGTCTTCTTTTGTATGTGATATAGGTAGTGAGAGAATGCTTTTATGCATACACACGATATGAAGCAATCTTCCAGTTTCCTACAACTTGCTTTTTTCTCTCAGGATCTTTCAAAGCAGCCATTCCCATCATTTTTGGCACCAGGCACCAATTTCGTGGAAGATGATTTTCCCACAGATGGGGGTAGTTTCTTTTTTTTATTAGTATACATTGGAGATGCATAATAATTACATTCCCCAGCGCCAGAGTCACCAACTCCCAGCTCCACATCGGATCATCAGGCATTAGATTCTCACAGGAAGCACAGTGTGAGTGATGGGGAGTGGCTGTACCTACAGATGAAGCTTTCTCACTTGACTACAGCTCACATCCTGCCATGTAGCCTTGCTTGAACTGGCCACAAACCAGTGTCTGTCCATGCCCCAGGTCCCCTGTCTTAGAAAATTATGTCAATATATACTAATCAACCATTTTCTGTGTCTCTCTATGTCTCTCTGTCTCTGTCTCTGTCTCTCTCTCTCTCTCTTTCTCTCCCTCCCTATCTCACACCTCTTTCCCTATGTATTCCAAGCTAGCCTTGAATTCACTGTGTAGCATAAGCTGGCCTCAAACTCACTGGGATCCTCCTGCCTCTGCCTCCTGAGTGCTGCTGGGATTATGGGTGAATGCCACCATACCCAGCTACCACATTCTTTCCTATCATTGTGTTGTATTCCATAGTTAGGCACATTGCATTTTTTTCTTCAGCCATTCACATAATAAATGTCATTGGTGCAAATTGTAACCTGTCCTCGACACCATACTTGACTTCAACTAACACTCTTCCAGACCTCTAGAGTCAGTGTCAACAGCTGGCCACGGTGCCCTTAAATGTTATATTCCCTAAAGTTTGGACCTCTTCATACTCCTATCAGCAATGTAGGGAAATGTCTGTTTCCCCTCCTCTTCACCAAAATGCTGTATAGCAATTTTTAGTTTCAGACAATCAGCAGAGTCACAAATGTCTAGCTTTAAATCCCAAAATGACAAAGAGGAATTTCTGAAATGGACAAGTCTCTCCTTGGCTTCTCATGTCAGGGCCGGTACTTTTCATCTCTGACCACTTAATGGATACAGGCTTTGCTTTTCCTTACTCTCCCTCCTCCTCCTTACTTCTTCTTCCTCTTCCCTCTCCCTGTCCCTCTCCCTTTCCTTTTCCCTCTCCCTGTCCCTCTCCCTTTCCCTCTCCCTCTCCCTTCTCCCTCCTTCTCCTTCTCCTCTTCTTCCTCCTTCTCCTTCTCTTCTCCATCCTCATCTCTGTCTGTTTTCCCCTCCCAGACTCTGGCTTGAACCCAAGGGCAGTCTACAACTGAGCTACCTCCCCAGGCTTTCTAAAAAATTTGATTTAGAGACATGACCTGGCTAAATTGCCCACCCTGGCCCAAATTTGCAATTCTCCACCATCTCCTGAGAGGCAGAATAACAATGTGCATGATGTGCCTGGATATCTAGGGTTTTTGAACAATTCATCTCAAAAGACATTTTTGAGCACCTACTGTGTACTGGGCACAATGCTCAAAGCTGTCCTGATACAAAGAAAATGAACTCCCGCAGGCAAACACTGATAGGGCCGTTGGCAGACACAAGTTCCAGTCCTGGAATTAAGAGTGAAAAGGAGAAGGATGTGCTGGCTGACGGGTAGGACAAGCCTCTGGAAAAGATGCTTGCAGTGAAACGGTATTTGGCCCCTGTCCACAGTTTCTACTGGTACTAGTTAAGTGTCTTTCTCTGTTGTCTGCACACACACCCTCACCCAGAGACTTGGGCTGGAGCACAAAGTCTGGTCCAGAGCAGGCACTCAGTAGACGTTTAAAGGAGTGACCTGGTGGGGCTCTGCGTCCCTGTGAACAGTTCTGACGGTTGTCCCTTTCACCAAGAAGAATCTCACTGCTCAGACAAGTGAAATATCTGACCCCAAGTCACACAGCCAGAGAGGAACAGAGATAAATCAGAGCAGGTCCGCGGAGTTCAAAGTCTTGCTCTTGACCCCAGACTTGAGAAGGGAGCCCCACCCGCGCCTGCAGCCAGCTGAGTGAAAATGATGTGGGGCAGCAGGCTCGGAAAAGAGAAAAAAGTGGGAACGCTTCCAAACCCCTTCCTCTGCCCTGGGATCCGGGAGGTCTGGCACTGGAGCCCGGGAGGCTGTGAATCCCCGCCCCACAGCCCAGCTGGAGCAGCCCACCCCTTTCTTGCCCCCTCCTCCGGCTTAATTGTCCTGGGTGCGCTGGCGCTTGTGCGCGTGCAGCCGTGTGAGTGTGTGCGTGTGTGTGTGTGTGTGTGTGTGTGTGTGTGTGTGTGTGTGGCCAACGTGAGCCGCGGCTCACTCCGATTCATTACAAATTTTTCTTGGTGGCTCTGAGAAGAGGGAGGGGACGGGGAGCAGATGGCAGACAGGCTGGTGGCAGTCGCGCCTGCCTCCTCCTCCTCTCACCAAGCAGATGCCCTCAGAACAAGGGCCCCGAAGCAGAAGCGGGATTAGGGAGCGAAACTCCGTATCAATTAGTGTCAAAGGCCCCAGAGCTGTGGAGGAGGGGCGGCCAGTTGGCTCTGGCTGGTGGAGGAGGGCAGAAAAACCAGGGGTGGAGGAGGGGCCTGGCCAGGACCGGCCTGCAGCTTGCCTGGCTTAATAGGAATTTACCCTCAAACAATGGAAGGCAGCACCCGCCTTTCACAGAGGGGTAAACTGAGGCTTTGGCTGGATAAAGAGCGGGTTCAAGGCCTTACAAGTCCTGAACTGGGGCTAATTCTGTTACCAGAAGCCCAGTATTAGATATTATATAGTGTTAAGTAACATTGTACGTTAGATAATGGGAACCATAGCAGATAATCTTAATAATATTATCAATATCCTTGTAACTAATAATTGCCCAATCCAAGCGACAATAAAATGATATTACTTTCACTGTTGAGCATTTGCTGTGTGACAAGGGCATGGACAGTTCCCTATCTTATGTCATTTCCCCAGTGGCCTGATAAGTAAGACCTTAGTACCTTTGTTTAAATGGAAAATAAAGTGGAGCTCAGAGGGGGCAGTCCAGCCTCCCAAAGTCACACAGCCCATTAGGGCTTACATCCTAATTCAAAACTGAGCCAACCAATAAGCAGAACCTTAGTCTTGACTGAGTTTGCTCTGAGGAGGGAGGATTGAGTCCATACTGGTTTAGAAGAGCAGTTATTCTACCTCTTCACTGTTTGCCCTATATCAAATGAACGAATAAATTTGAATATGAAGACCCAGAACCAAAATTGAGGCTGCCATTCCCAAGCTGTGCTGGGGCACCCTAGCACCTGAGCTTGTTTCTTCCAAATCTTTGACAGTCACCCCATAATGGAGGGTGGGGAGATTTCTTTGGAGACAATGTATGCTTACAATGAAACACTGTGAGCACATTGAAAATGATGAAGTGTTCAGGAAGTTGAGGCAGGAGGACCACAAGTTTGAGCTCAGCCCGGGCAACTTAACAATGCCCAGGTTCAAAATAAAACATAAAAAGGGGGTGGGGCAATAGCTCTGCAAAGGCCCTGCGTTACCTGTCCAGTAAGCTACCTCTAAGTACACACACGTGCATGCATGCATAAATGTATAAAAGGGGGAGGGCATGGAGCTGCAGCTCACTCCTCCCAGGATTCAGACTTCAGTACTAAAAAAGAAATAAAGGGCCTGGGGAGACAGCTCAGTGGAATAAGCACTTCTTCCCTGGCAAGTGCAAGGACCTGAGTTCAATCCCAGTTCCACTAAAACGAAACAAACAAACAAAAAATAAATAAATAAGAAATAAAAAAAAAAAAAAAGATAGGATGGATGGATATTTGCATGGGTAGATACTGAGACTGTATGGTTAATTTTTAAAAAGTCTATAATGAAACAGTAAGCCTAATAACATTTCTTATTGGTTAGGATATATAGAGGAAGAGGAGGAAATGAAAGAAAAGTAGAAAAAAAAAAGAGAAGAAGCAAGAGCCCAGAATCACACATACCAAATAGTTATGATAGTTAGCTTATACAGTAATAAAGTTTTTATATTAGCACTGACCGAAGCAACACATATTACCAGCTGGACCGCTCTGTTGCGAGGACCTAGGGCCTGATTCTGCGCACTAGAAAGTTTCTCTTCCATTCAAGGGATAATTTATTTCTTTGGGATTGATTAGGCAGCCTGATCAGCAGGGCCTACTCTGCAGCTTAGTTAGAGCCAGCGAGTGGTGTGTGTCAGGCGGAAGTGAAAATGCGCTACCAACTAAAGGGGTACTGGCAGGAAAGGGTTAAGGAGCAAACCCGCAGAGCTGACCCTGGAGTGGCCCACTTAGGAGACCATCTGCCAGCAGCCGAGCAGCTGCCAATCCGAGCAAGGCTGGCCTCTGCAGGCTCCTCCCCGCCCACACAGCGAGGAGCAGCCAGATGCCTGGCCTTGGCCTCCAACTCCAGCCCGCAGGGGGTGGGGGGTGGAGGCTGGAGAATCCCCACTTTTCCACCCCCAGCCCGGCGGCAGCGCTGGCATCCACGAGGACAAAGGTTACCAGCTCTCTCTCTTCTGGTCTCCAACAGAAGGTGGTTGTCCCACTCGTTGGGGAAGCGACGAAACCGAGTGTCAGAGAAATTAAATGGCTTGGCTCCCGTCGTTCTTCTTGGAAGTCAACCCAGACTCCCGAGGTAGCAAAAGCCTTCCTATGCCCGGATATTCATTCTCCCATGGACAGAGATCTCTCCAAGAGAAGCTGAGGACCAAGACAGGGGCCCATATTCCAGAGCCCCTCCCAAGAGCTAGGGCAGTGGGGCAGGAGGGGCGCTGGGATGCTGAGGTGTTTGATCCAGGAGGCCCCTCTATTCCTACACCATTTCCCTCACTAATCTGTGGATTCCATTTTATGTGGGAAAAATCAAGATCTCTGCTGCTGAAGGACTAAGGAAACAACGTGAGGAGTGACGTTGTGGCATCTTCTCCCTCAAGCCATCGCCTCGCACCCTGTGTCCGATCCTGATGGGCCAGAAGATGGGGGACAAAAGAGTCAAGTGGAGGGGCAGATGGAGGAGGGACAGAATCCTCCCTGGAAACCACCCAAATGTCAGGCTGAGCAGATCAGCCCTGGCAGCCAAAGGAGCCAGAGAGAGAACAGAAAACCCCCAGAACAGATGGGCCAGCCAGGGCACAAGAGGGATGAAATGGCTGTCATAATCGTAATTTCGCAAATTCCTCCGGTGCACTCCTGTTTGCAGAGCTCATTCAGATCCATTATCTTTTTGGAGTCTCACAACTCCCGTGGATGGCAGATAGTCAAGGACTAAGAGACCCTTCTGGCAAGATGAAACAACTAAACTCAGAGAAGTTAAGAGCATTGCCCAAGGTCACACAGCTAATTTCTTGTGCAAAAGGTGAAGAAAAAAAAGATCACATCTCCTAAATCCTAAATCAACATGAGTGTACTTGGGTTTCTAACCAATCCCCATGCCCTAACGTAGGGCCTTGCACTGCCGATATTAGTGGTAAAATAACAACAATAAAGCCAGCATGTGTTGGTAATTAACTCTGTGAATGCACTGTTTTCAATACTTACTGCATACCAACTCCTTTAATCCTGTATGAAGTAGATATTACCATTGGATCCAATTTACAGATCTGGAAGACTGAGGCTTACCTAGCTGAACTCACTCCCTGAAGGACACAGTTATAATTCAGTGGAGCAAAGATCCAAATTCATACTCCACGTCCTTCACCAATATACCAGCTGTCCAATTGTGGTGCATATTAAGATTCTCTTAGAGGGAGGGATTTAAAGAATCCTAATATCCAAATTTACTCCCAAATCAATTGAATCAGGATATCTAGAGAAGAGGTCAAGGTAGTAGTAATGTTTAAAAAACTATCTCCAGGTCATTTCAATGAGCAGCTCAGTTTGGAGACCACTTCCTTCTGTTCTCCCCAGGGTCTGTTCCATTGACCTTCTCAGAAGATCTGTGGAATGCATGAAGTCCCCCCCCCCCACTTTTCCCACCTGTAAAATGGGGTTTTTTAGTTTTGGCACTCTACAAACCTATCCACTCCAGACTCAGGACAGAAAGTGTTAACACCCCAGAGTTTCAAGCTGAGAGTTCAGCAAAGAAGTCTGTTCCTGGCTTTTTCCTCTCCTCCTGCCTCTCAGAGGCAGCCAGTGTTGGGAACCCATTACAAGCCTGTTGTAAAACTTTTATTATGTTTATTTCAAATTAGGCTTTTGTGCTACTACAAACAGAGAAATCTGTAGCCACAGGGGCTGCCGGGTAGCCAGTCCTGTCTTTCATCTTCTCTGGGTGAACCCACTGGGCGCCCCCAAAACACAGTGAAATGATGCAGCAGGAGCTTCAGGTAGCACCAGGACAACAAAAGAAATGGATTCAGGGAGGAGACTCTTTTGGCAAGAGTGGGGAGGGTTTTATTTTCTAAAGTCTGGAAGTCATCTCCACTTCTGCCTTTGAAATCATAGGCAGGCAGCGGAGTGTGGCTCTCCTTTCTGAGTCTGGGGGAGCACAATGGGGAGGGGGCTCCTGGGGTTAGAGTCCCAACTACCAGCTATGCTAACAGGTTGCTGTTCTCTGGTCAGTTTCCTTGCCAGCAAAGAAACGGAACTGGAGCCCTTCCTGATTCTGATCTGCCTTTTCCCAAGATACATTGCCTGCAGCACTTGTGAACCACAGGATGGAAAATAGAAACCCAAATGGATGTAGAAATCTGACAAAAACCAGGCTTCCTTGGAGAGCCCTCTGCTCTCAGGAGCAGCTGCCATCAGAAGCTGCTGTTGTGTTAAAATACCAACCTGCACAAGGTGTCCTTCTGATCTTTCTTGGAGCCTGCAGCCCTGGCCCACAAATGGTTGGGTACAATGGGAACCCTTCTAGGATTGTGAAGTCTAAGAATCCGGTGTCCTAACAAACAGTGCTCTGCAGCAGGTGATAGCAGAATAGCTGAGAGAAACGCCCCTCCCAAGAGCTCCACAGGTGGCAAACCATGGACCCTCAGAACATCAAAGACCAATTTTATGGTCTCAAAATTTTAAAACCAAGCACGTAACCAAACAGGTGTGGGAAACAAATGTGGAGGTCTACTTTAACAAAAATAACATAAAAATTTAAGAACAACAATCAAGAGAGGGTAAAAAACCACAACAAACATCTGAAAAGCCAAGAAACCCCACACACAGAGCATAATTTAGTTTCTAGGAGTGAACATCCTAAAGTTCGTCTATCAAACTTGATTCTGTATGCGTTTTGCTTGGGTATTCTGATCACTCTTTCATGACAATTTTGAACTATCAACATCTAGGGAGAGAAAGAAACAATTCGGCTATTCACTGTGGTGGTTTGCTAAAGAGGACTTTGAGAGGACAGAGCCCAGGGTACTGAAGGGCTGTGAAAATACCAGAATATGAGAAAAGGACTGGCCTCAAGCCCCTGTGGAATTGTGGCTTCCCTGGGGAATTTGGGGACACAAGACTTGCCATTGTCTCTCTCTCTACTTTTCACCTGCCCATTGGCAATTACAATGGGCAGAACAGTATAGTGTTTTAGCCACATTTCCATGCTGCTGTGTGGGAATCACCTCGTTTTTAGTTAGTGATTTCCCTGCTAGCACCTATCAGCTGGCCTGCTTAAGAAGGCCAGGGAGGAAATGAGTAGAGGGCATAAACTGGAGATATGTATAAGAAGGTCCTTAATTGTGAGAGCAATCGCCCAGTTGTTGACTTCAAGTTTTTGCAGGATATCCCTGAGAGAACAAAAACCATTAAGGTTGCCTCTAGAGCTCAGGACAGGGGCTTAGGAGGTGCTGAGAACCACAAGGTTTCTGGGTTATTCGGCTTTGGGTTTTGGTTGGATAACAGAGGCTGTGGAGGACGAAGGGAGGCACACAGGCAGTACAAGTGAAAGGGTTCAATGAACTCAGCATGGCTGTATGCCAAGTCCAGCCACATGTGCACCCACCCTTCCTTCCTGGGACCGAGAGTAGCTGCTCAGTGGTGATAGACACCCATACAAACGGTGAAGACAAGCCCGTGGGACTCAAAATTCCTGCATCAGTGCTACTAGCTTTGTCACCTTGAATCACTGCACACACTGCTCTGAGCTCCAGATCGTTTAACTCTAAAATGAAAGCAATAAAAATATACCCACTTTCCTGAGGTCCCGCATGCCACCCCGGCCCCGGCCCTGGGGCATGCTTAGCTAGTGAGTCTCATGGTGGTGCAAGCCTGTAATCCCAGTGCTGGGGAGGCTGAAAACAGGAGGATCACTATGAGTCAGCTGTGGAGTGAGAACCAGTACCAAATACATACATGTAGAAAATATGCACCTACTTTCTATAGGATGGTCATAAGGGTAGAGTCATATAACTCAAACACAGGACCCAGCAATACAGCAGAAACACTGGCACTCGTGTAAACTCTCCATGAATGCTGCTATTGCTATTACCACTGCTGTCCAGCATGGCCTTTCTTACCACCGGAGTCCAGAGAAGAGATAGTGGGCCCTGAAGGGGATGTCAAGGAAAGGCTGAGGTTAATTCTCATATGTCATAGCTAGAAGTCATTCCCTGTAGCAGTCACGGTGGTCAGAATAACAGAAGTATAATTGTATCTCTCATGGCCTTAGATGGTATGGGGAAATCTTTGGGTTTGTCTTTATACAGGAAAGGAAAATCTTTTTGAAGAAACATAAATAATGAAGGTATCTTTGATCCCTGGTGGACAGAGCCGGCCCCACCCTTGGGGCACGCTAAGACTGTTATTGAGAATGGGCATGGTGATTCAGGCCCGTAATTCCAGCCCTGGGGAGGCTGAGACAGGAGGATCACTAAGTGTCTGAACTGCATAAAAAGACCCTGCATCAAATAAATACATTAATAAAAACTTTAAAAAAAAAAAAGAAAAACAGGACCTTTCAATCAGTTGAGCTCCTGTCCCATCCGTACTGGACAACCAGTTCCAACAAGGTGGAACCAGTTCCTAACTTTGCTGCTTCAGAAGAGGGACAGTACGGAGTGTAACCTTATATCCCAAGTGTGCAGCACTTGATCGGCACATAAAACACTCATTAAACATGCTCCTTGAAGGTGCAAAGCAATGACTGGAATACCAGTTTGAAAAGGGAGAAAAAGTCAAAGGTAATGACTTGCCAAATTCAAAGAGAAACCCTGCTGAAATTTAGTTTTTATCCGTATTCTGTTTATAACCAATAGTTAATGAACACCAATGACATGACAGGTGCCTGAGCTAAGCATTTTGTCTACCACCATGTTTAACATGCCCCACCCCCACCCCCCACATAAGGCACTGAAGGTCAGTGTAGCCTCACCGGCAGAAGCGCAGGCTTCATGATGTTCAGACCCCAGCTCTAACATTTTCTACCCGTGTGAGTGATCCTGGTCAGGTTACTTCTTGTTTTAGGGGATTTCTTGATCTCCAAGGTAGTAATAACTCTCTGTGGTGGCCACCTCCTTACCTGTGGGTCTGCTTTCTGATATGTTAATAACCCACAGTCAACTGTGGGCCAGAAATCAAAAACAGAATATTTCAGCCGTTGACAATTCGCAGCTTTTAAACTGCACGGTTTTCGGAGTACGGTCATGAAATCCAGGGCTTTCCTGCTCGACTTTGCCTAGAACTCGAACCATTCATTTTCACAGTGCATCAGTCAGCTACTTGATAAGTATCGCAGTCATCAGACAGCCTTTTGCAGCTGCATCACGGTGCTTATATTTTACATAATAGCCACTCTAAAGCCCGGGCAATTGGGATTAAGCTGAAAAGTGTCATTACAGTACATACAGGTGGCAGATACCTGGCATGGTCACAGAATGTTCCTTGGCACAAAGAGTATTCTGGGAATTGATTTCAATGGCATAAAAGATTCAATAAGAAGAATTTTGGACAGCGTACCACAGCAATGCGTGCACACCTATGTTTATAGTACAATTTGTAATAGCTGCGTCTTGAAAACAACCAGGGAATGAATAAAGATGTGGCCTTTTTATACAATGGAATACTATCCAGCCATAAAGAAGGAGAAACTTGAGACCTCTCTAGGTAAATGGATGCAACTTGAGACCATACTTATAAGTGAAATAAATCAGACTCACACTGCATTGTCTCCCTAGTGCAAGACACTGAAAGAGTAAATAAATTCTAAATCGTGCAATAGATACTGTGCAATGAGAAGAGATTGTTCAAAAGGAAAAAGAAGCCAGGATGGGAGAAAGGAAGGAAGGCAAAAGGAAAAAAAAAACAAGACTATTGTTTTTGTACTATTAGTGTCTCTTAGTTCATTGAAAAAGAATGTTTGTGTTAATATAGATTTGGAAAAAAATTGATGCTCATATTTATATTCTAAGTAACTGTTGTAAAGATAACAATATGCAATGCATTAACTATTGTTAGACTCATTATTTTGTTATGAAATTTTGTCTTACATTTTTTCTATAAAATAATTAGGAAAAAAAAAAAAAGAAGAGTTGTGGAGAGGAAAGGGAGTTGTCACCACTCCCTCCCTCATTTCTTTATTTGTCAAAGAGTCCCATGATGATGGGTAGTGCTAAGCTCCCACTTACAATAGGATCTGGCAGACTGCCTCTTTCTCTAACTATTTCTTGTAGAAAAGAGAACAAGCCTAATTACAGCCCAAGGATACAGCTCTGCATGGCCAGATGACTTGTAATCACAAAATCTAAGCTTTCTCTGTTCTTTCCCAGAGTTCCCTCTTACACTAAGAAGCAATTTAACCCAATCCAGGCTAACACTCTGGTCTGGCCTGGCCAAAACAGAGATCAATAACACAAGATCAGCAGTACACAGTCACTCACTGGAAACACAGGGTCCATGGCTATGAGCCTCGTGGCTCCGGGGCCTGAGTTACTTGCCTTCCAGTAACTAAGTATCCAAGGGTCCAGAAGAGAATGCTAAGCATAAACCTGTGTGCTCCTTGCTTACTGATGACTAGGGCAACCCTAGCCAGTCACCTGGCAATTGCTCCCTCCTGTCCTCAAGGAAAATCAGCAAGAAAAATATTTGCTCACTCTCACAGAATGACCTTAGGGGTGAAGCTGAGTAGCTACAGTGTACTGTGCTCCTTTGACATGTGAAGTGTGTAGGGCTCCCTTCCAATGAATCATCTCCAATTTTCACAGTGGCCCTGAAGGGAAATTGCTTCCACCCATTTTACAGTTGATAAAATTGAAGTTTGGGGAAGTGAAAGATAGGATAGTATAGGAGTTACTCTGCTGGGTGGCATGAAGTATCAGATTCCTCACACACTATACAGGGTAGCGAGTACCATGAATACCACACATATTATCATTGAAGTGGAGCAAGAAGTACCTTCCAAAGGACTGGCATTATTTTGGATTTGTCAAAGGTTAGGAAGAAAAAATATCTATTCCACCTAGTTTATAGTACTAGAGTAGGATGCAACTGTGTTTGCAAATATATGAAGTATTTGGAAAATGTGAAACACTATTTAAATGGAAACCATTACTGAATAAGTGAATTGATGTGGTAGTAAGATAGCGCAGCAGTTGAGGAACATGTGTCCTAGGATCGGATGGCACTGAGTGTGACCACACTTGACCTCTTGAGATTATGTTTCTTCATCTGTGAAATAGATATGTGGCTCCCCCTGTCCTGCGGGGGATTGTGAGGCTTTAATGAGTTACTATATGTAAAATGCTTACTATAATCTCTCACATGTGCTGTTGTCATTACTAGCATCGATAACTCTATTAGTTTTCTTACCTGTGAAATGGAAAGAAATAATTCTTCCTCTCACTGATTCAATAATTTGAGATCCTTCAAAAATGAAGTATACTGTGCCAGGTTTTCCTCAGATTAATCATCCTTAAACTTAACACAGGAAGGTCACAGCTGAGAAAAGATGTGACAAGAGACAGCTGGGCTGGGGGGGTGACTCCTCCCTTTGCTTTCTACCTTTGCCCCTGACCCTCAGGCAAGAAAAGGCAAAGCTTATAGTGTCCTGACTCTGAAGTCCAGAGCTGAGCAGCACATCTAGCTTTCAGAATCTCCCAGCTCCCTGCAGGCCATATATAAAGAGCCCTTCTTGTACCTAGCAAGAGCCACCTGTCCTCAACTTGCCCCAAGAGATTGTGAGATGCCCTTTACCTTAGCATTCTGAGAACCAGCACTGCTCAGGCTGGTCCTGTGGCCTCTTCCATCCTTTGAGATGGATCAAGAATGCCCTTGATTTGTCCCCACCAAGAATGTCTCCCATTCATCTTCTGAATTCCACCCAGTAGCCAACCCCTTTAGCACTCGTTGATTCAGGTATTGGTTATGTACTTAGTTTGTGGCAAATCTTGAGCAAGATGGGCTTCCATGATATGTAAAGCCAAACCTCTTATTCTGGAAACCATGTATCTCTCCAAGATGACTAGCAGTGTCTATTAACAGTTCTAAGTAAATATGTATTAGGCATCAGTTGTGTCCTGAACCCAGTGTTATTTGCTAGAAGTGTGGCGATAAATAAAACAGAAACCCTTTGGCCAAATATGTACATTCACACACTAATTAACAGGTTCCAGCATTGTTCCTCTATTGACATCTCTGTTCATCAGCTTAATGGTTTATGTATTTAACAGTAATTATCAGAGCCGGTTGGCCTCTGACTAGTTTCTTGAGCCTTGGGCAAGTGATATCATTTTTCTGAGGCTCTGTTTTCTCTTTAGCAACGTGTGTGGCTGTGGGGAAAGGGGCTCCTTTATTGACTGTTAAATGAAATATGGAATTCCAGAAAGTATGACATGTATACGCTGCAGCAACACTGTAACACCAACCCCTCCCCGAAGATCAAGACATGGTGTGCATACTCTGCCTCCCTTTCCTGTACCAATGACAGACATCATTAATTGATCAAAGCACGCTGCTACTGATCTCAGACGTAACATTAGAAGCTGTCTCAACACAATGTTTCTGGTAATCACTACCTATGGATTGTAGCTTCAATGGAACTCTTCTCCTGCCCTCCCACTCACCCACCTAACCCTGTAGCTTGACTGGCACTGTAAGGTATTCTGTCTCCTCTCTGAATATTTATCTTGGTAGTGATTATAACCTCCTCAGAGACTGAACTGCTTGAGTCTTAGAGTCCAATGCATGATGAGGCACCCACTGAACATGGCTGGCAACTAAGGCTCTTATCAGCACATCTGCTGGTTCTCTGAGGTCTTCTAGGTAACTCAGTTGTAGGTGCTCTATGGTAGCGCATGGTGGCTGAAAGCCAGCCTACAGGTATCTTACAAGCTTGGCCACCCACTTTCTGGCTATATTACCTTAGGAAAACCACATCATACCTATACTTCAACTTTCTGGAGATGAAAACAGTACCCATCTCAAAAACTTGAGGCACTGAAAGGAGAGATTGTATTGCAAAGGATAATGTTTTGAGGTATTAAAATATTTTTCTCTATATATTTCTGTACTTCTTTTCAGGCAATCAGTGCCATCTTCCCTCATTGCCTCAGAGTGGGGGGGGGGCATGTG
>PVKA01002343.1:0-31676 GCA_004027165.1 Ctenomys sociabilis
GAGGAGGAGGAGGAGGAGGAGGAGGAGGAGGAGAAAAGTTGGGCAGTGACAAAAAATAAAACTTAAGTGTTAATGTGCAAGGAGGAGTAGATTAATTCTGATCAAGGATGAGTCAATGCTGAGGTCATTTCTCATGGTCAGACACATTATTTTAAGAATATAAAAATCTGTGCATTTTTAGAGAACACAGCAGTAGGAAGAGTTACAGTCAAGGCCATGGTTCACAGAATAAATAGTTATCCCTTGACTATGAACTGTCATTGAAGGAAAAATTTAAGAGCAGAGGTGAGAGAATAAATGACTTTCTAGGAAGGAAAAAAGGAGTCTGACTGCATTTTTTGTACTTTTCCATGAATTATACAAAATATGAAATAATTACAAATCTTCCAAATTGTTGGCAGTCTTTTTTAATTGATAAAATTGCATCTTGGACAGAACTTGACAGAAAACAGTCTCTTTAATATTGAAAAATATCATTAAAATAGTATATAATTTCTAGTATCTTTCCATCAGAAAAATGAGAGTGCCATATTTTCACTTTTATAAAGGAAAGATTTTTACAGAAGATGAAAACTAAAAATTGTTCCAATAGCATTTTAATAATTTTCTTCCATAAATATTGAAAGAGGTGGCTTGAGTATGTACGTGTTGTCTTTTGCATGCTTTTTGGTAGTTTAACACTAGATTCCCAGCAAAAATATGGCACAAATTACTTTTATTAATCTTTAAATATATTAACACAATAGCTTTTTAATAGAATTTTGTTGATCTAAGGTTCTGCTAATAGCCCATACTAAAGTTTTTTTTTAAACAAGTGCCAACTGTAAATTTTGCTTGTTTCTAAATTTTATATCCTTGTCTTCTGTGATTATACTTGTTTCTTCCATAATTATTTGGCACCTACTGTTTTTAAGACAAGCAAATGCAATTTTATTCTTGAGCAATTAAGTTTTAATTATTTCTGAGTATCTCATTTTATTAGTGAAAACAAAGAAAGGAAATTGAATTGATAAAATGGCACTAAAATGTTCCTGTTTTGGACATCTTATGCATGTGTATGAAATTAAACTTTTTGAGGTCTAGCTTCCTAAGTGACAACCATATAAAATGGCTAATGGAGAAGAGGTACTTGTGTTTTCTTGCTACTTTTACTCAGAACCATAAGATCACTAATGAGGGAAAGGTTGGATCAGCTCCACAGTTTAAATCTGTTCTCTGCATCCCACTCTCTTTTCTTCAGTTTAAGTACTTTAATTTCTGTGAGCTAAGTGAGCTAATAACATAAGTTCATTGTACTTTGAAAAATTAGCTGTACTTTTATAAAAAGATTTTCTTTCACATTTAATTAATTTTGATTGATAACACATTTCACATTGTTAATAAACTATTAGTCAGTATTTCTGATATTAAAGTTTTCATTTAAAAAAATATATATGTATATTTCTGTTCTTTTGGTTAGAATGAATACAATTTATTGGGTGAAAAATAATAGTCATTTCCAGGTACTTTTGGGGGAAATGCAATAGAATTAGGAAGTTTAAAAACAGAGTTGTTAGAAAATATCAACTTTCCATTATCTTCCATTACTTATTAAACATATATGTCATACTACTAGTGTGTAAAAGTACTTTGTCATTTGTCATTGCCCTTTTATAGGAATGTGTGCATTCTATTTATAACTTCAATAGGTGGGATCATTGAATGTTTTTATTCTCCGATTTTTACCAGCACAAATTTTTTAACTTTAAGAAAATATACAGTTCAGGCAACACATTTAAAGTGAGCAGACTAAAGGACAGACATCATGGGATTAGGCAAGCTTATGACAGACTTCATGGTGAATGCTGAATTTTTATACCATTTATCAGTTTCTTCCTATAGCAATTCTGTTGACAGTGACAAGGTCAATAAAAAGCAATTAGAATCCTTATGAAAGTAGAAATCTCTGATCTTAATTATATGCATAATTCAGTCTGAGTTCATTTTTTGGCCAGGAACTGCATGGGATACTATGAGAGATGCAAAAATGACTAAGATATCATTTCTACTCTTTAAGGAAACATATTCCCCTTTTTTTCCTTTGATACCTTCTCCCTACCATCAATTTTTTTCTTTTTGGTGGAACTAGGGATTGAACTCAGGCTCTTGAGCTTGCCAGGGAAGTGCTTATTCCACTGAGCCATCTCCCTGGCCCCCTACCATCAATTTCAACTGGCAACAGATTCGAGTCATGTAAGTGTCCACGATGAAAAGCTACACATAGCATTTTTCACTTGACAGATATTTTTGCTCCTTCCTTATACATCTGGTCAGAGGAATTCTTTGTCTACAAAAACATACATATACATGAATATTCTTTAAAACTAATTTAATGTAAAGGAAAATCAGTTTCCACCCTCATTATGCTATTCCACAGAGCTGGCAACTGGAAACTCAGGTTATTTTCAATTTACACTCTCCCCACAGCTGATTTCATTCACTCCCATGAATTTTAACTCCATCTATATGGTAATGACTCTCCAATCTGAACCTCTGACCACAATCTCTCCCTCAAATTTCTGATTCATACACCCCTACACTTCCCACATTTCCCCTTGAAGTCTGACAAGTGTCTCTGACTTAACTTGACCCAAACCACTCTTTTCTCCCTAATTCTAGTCTCTGTTTTATGTGCCATTCCACCCATCTAAATAGCAAAAATAAAAGAGAAACAAAACAAGGACTATCACTCACCAACATGCTTTAAGAAACACCTAAGAAGGCGTCTTACCTCACCCTCTTCCTTTACCTCTAGTCTATCGGTAAGTTATCTGTCTCCGTCCATCTCTCATGACCCCCACGGCGATCACCCACATCAAGCTACTAGAACCACTTCCTCAGAGGTAACACTATATTCACTACCATCTTTTCACTTTTCATTTTGACCTAGCTCTTCCAAACAAAAAAATCTATTCTAAAAACATACTGCAGCCAAATCACTCTTACTACTTACATCCTACAATTGGAAGTTGTATCACTCTTTAATTTAAAACCTTCCAGTAGCCTGAGAATAAATGTTTTCCAGACCAATAGAGCCATCTGTGTTTGAAGCACTCATCCATTTTTCTGACCATATATGATACCATCCTCTCTCCACACTCGGTTTGCTGGGCTCCTTTCTTTCTTCATCAGGCCAACCTTGAACCGGGGTGCAAGTGCCACAAGGCCGTTGCACTTGCAGTTACTTTTGCAATGCTCTTTGCTTTCTCTTTGGTGAACTGGCTCCCTATTTTTTCAGGTCTGTTTCCTGGTTTCTTCCTCCCAGATGTCTTTCTCAGTCACCTAGTCCTTAGCAATTATCAGCTAATTTCAGACTCAGCACACAGCTCTTCACCATCTGACTTTTCCATTTAATTTTTAATTTATTTCTTTTCTGGCTAAGATAAATTGCAAGGACCATGAAAGCAATGCCTGGTCATGTCAGTGCCTGCTGTATCAGAGATATGTGATTCATTGTTAACAAATACTTTACCAACCAAAGTACACTTTTCAATAAAAAAAAAAATTACCTTTGGAAGATGATAGCTGTGATAGTTAAGGTGGAGGATTGCCTTGTTTGGACTTGAGAGCCACTGAGGTACTGATGGGACACGCTTGTAAGTGTGTCTTGGGGGGGGGGGGCTTGGAGGTGTGACCTTGGGTTTCTATCTGGGCCCTCACCTCTATGCATGGTTCCCAGGCTCTGTGTCCTGGTCATCATGAACTAAAAGTTCTCCTCTGCCATACTTGCTTTCGTGACATTCGTGGACTGAATGTCAGGTATTATGTGCAGAAATGGAAAAGCTAATGGATTGGCTGCTCAAACCAAAGACTTTACTTTTTTTTTTTTTTTTTTTTTGTATTTTAATAAGAGTCTATGGAGTGCATAGGATGTACAGGGTCACACGTCATAGATTCAACTCATAGTGGTCCTACTGTTTGGAGCCTCCCAAAGAGCTGGGATTATAGGCATGCATCACCACACCCAGTCTCAATGGCCTTCTGAGCGCACCCTGGGGGATCAAACCCCGCTGCTGTGTCTGCCTAAGCATATGACTTAATCCACTGAGCTATTTGGCTTTTATTTTATTTTATTAATTTTATTGAGAAACAAATAGCAATGAGACAGTTTCAAAACTGAATAATAGGACAGTTTCTTTCTTTTCTTTTTCTTTTTTTTTAATGGAACCAGGGATTGAACTCAGGCCCTTGTGGTTGCCAGGGAAGCACTTATTCCCCTGAGCCATCTCCCAGGCCCCAGGACAGTTTCAATAATTAATACATTGCATACTGTTAACTTCTTAGAGGTTATTCATAGTACAAGATGCAGACATGATATCCTGTCCAAATACTATTAGTACAAATCGTCCTTCTCATTGAATTAAGAGAAAGTAGCTGTATATCTATCCTAACTATTTTGTATGCACAGATACAAGATGGTCCTTTCTTTTTATCCCATTTTTTTGTTTAGTTTTGTTAGAGGTGGGTATCACATTGCTATTCATATATTGTAGGTGCATGAATTCAGCAAAGTAATCCGATCCAGCCCAGTAGTCCATAGTAGGACCACCAGTGTCAGGAGGTGTTGGCTCGAGCCTTTCACAGCTCCTGCTGAACTTTTTGGCAAGCCCTACAAACCAAAGACTTTTCAAAATGACAATTTCCTTAAAAATTGTACCATTGAGGAAAACTTAGTTCATTTTTATTATTTTAGCTAACAGTACCCTGTGTTTTCCCTTACCATAGCTCTCATAATTACGAATTTTACTACATATTTCTTTGCTTGAAATCTATCTGCCCATATAAAATATGCAAGTCCCTTTGGATGTGCGATTTTGACTCTTTACCTCTGAATGCACAGCCTTGATTGTAGCTTGAACAGAGATATTCACAATTAGTTGTTGAAAGAGTGAAAAGAAAATATAATTGGAAATGATTTAAGTCTTCTCAGTTTCTAATGAGAAAATAAAGACAGTCTCACCTAGAAAAATTGGGCAAAATGTTTTAATTTTAAATAAGGACTTTTGATCAACTGATTTTGAATTTCTTTATACAATTCCATATCTCCAATCCTCTTGGATCTTGGGCAAGTCCTTACAAACACTTTGCTTTCTTTTTGTTTGTTTGGTTTTTCGGGGGGTGGAAGCTAAGGCAGACTCTATGTAGCTCAGGCTGGCTATGGCTCACCATAATCCTCTTGCCTCAGCCTCTCTAATTCTGAGATTACAGGCATGCACCACCACCTCTGGCATTTTGATTTAGATTTTGATCCCTAAAATATGAGAATTAAAGGAAATAAACAAGCCAATTAAAATTATCTTATCTTTTCAGAGCAAGCTCAACTGGAGAATTCAGTAATTACCAGCGGCTGATTATCATTCAAGGATAAATGAGCACATAGGAAAAGCAAGAATGGTAGGAGAAAAAAAAATCGGAGGGGCAATTTTGCTCTGCTTAGAATAAGACTTCTGTTGTTTTGTCTATTTTTTTTCCCATAAAAGCTCTGAAGTCTAGGGAAATAAAACAAAATTTAAATGCTCATAAGTCTAAGGAGAAATTAATAAAATGCAGTGGGGAAATTAAGCTGAACAAAAGTGCAATGAGCCATACTTAAAACTAATTAATTAAACAGATTTTGATATGTATATAACCGGGTTGCTGAAGAATTAAAAATAAATCCAAGATTTTAAATCACTGTTTGGTATTCAACAAAATACCGAACAATAATTTACAGAAAACTTGTACTCTTGTAGTTTGTACAAGGAATTCTTCTCATTTTTCTGATGGATCATCATTTTTCTTCTATTAATTGTAAAGAATTTGTGCTCTCAACACTATGGAGAAGTTGTTGGGATACTGTTGCTCATTTCTGCATTCTTCTCATACTAATTTCCAAACTATGTCACTTGCCTGCAGCATCAATCATAAAAAGCTGGGAATAACCCTGATCTAAGTTCAATCCTCAGCTTAGTACTTCAGAGGTCTGAAATCCTGTACAAATAATTTAGCTCTAATTAACCTTCGATTTCCCACTGCAAAATTGTTGTTAAGTGTAACAGTCCTCAATTCCTTGACACAGTGTCTGCCTGAGAAATCCCTTAAGTGTATGGGTGAGATAAAATATCCAATTTATGAATATATTTTGACTTCCAAAATTGTTCATTTGAAAGTTTTAGCATGCATTTCCAACAAAAATACACATTAGAAAAAATGGTAAATAGTAGAAAGGTTTTTACATGAGTCTACAAGAATTTCCTTTAACATTACATTGTTTTCAACAAGAATTATCATAACAGGTACCTTAGTTACTGTTCTCATTGCTAAGAAAAATTACAGGACACCCATAATTAAAGGACCAAAGGCTTCTTTTAGCTTTCAGTTTGTAGAGGTTTCAGCCCCTTGTGAGCTACTCAAAGACAGGGCAGCATGGTAGGGTGACATGGCAAGAGAAAGACCACCCATGGCAGGTCAGGCAGAAAGCAGCAGCAATGAAGCCCCCCTTACCCTTTTGTCCCACTCAGGCTATAAGCCCTTGGGTGGTGCCACCCACACCAAGAGTGGGCTTCCCCACTATCTATACCTTAACTATGCTAAAGCAATTTAGATGCCACAGACCCTCAATCCCAGCATCACACATCAGAGATCTGGCCACCTTGGAACAGCCCTGTGATGTCATGAGGTTCAGAAGGGATAGCTAGGTGCAAGCCTTAATGATGTTCTGGCTAGGATGTTCTACCGGTAGTGTCCTGTTTATTTGTTTTTCTTTCTTTCTTTTCCTGGAATTTTCTGCCTTTAGTTGAGAAAGTCACTCATCCTGGGATCCCTTCAATATCAGACAAATGTAATCACCATTCCTAACTGTGATTCCATCATTTCTCTTTTTTGTTCAGTACTAATTAAATTTTAGCTTGTGGAAAGATAAAGATAAATCACTCAATGGCTTTGTCTTCCAGAAAATAAGTATCTTGAAAACCTACTAGGTTTTCCTGCTATGCTGAGCACTGAACTTGACCTTCCAGAAGTTAGAACAATTGTTACAAGGGCCTTTCACCTAATTGTTTTGGACAATTTTCACTTCAGAGCTCAACATTCCTTAAATTTATATAGTAACATTCTCTCACTCTAGATTTCTGTTATATCTGATCTGATTTTGGATAACTTCTGATACTAACATAATCTTCAGGAAATATTAGCCAAATAAAAGTCTAAACAAACATTAACCTCTGACTTAGGAACAGTTCCTCTCACTGTGGATATAGAAATAAGTTAAGATCTACTTAGAAAAATGCTGCCTGCCTGCTTGTTTTTTCACTATTTGCAAATAATTTCTCAAAGGAAACTCCTGGAACATGTTAAATTGAAAGCAAAACTGAGGTCACCATAAAAAATTTTGTTCTAGCCACAATATTGTAGTGGCTGTCCTAAAGTTAGCAAGTTAACAATGTTTCCCAGGGCTGTGGATGTAGGTCAATTGGAAGACAGATTACTCATCATGTGTGAGTCTCATGGTACAAACTTTAAAACCATAGGAAATTTTTTTCCCTAAAGCTTGTTATCAAATAATTGGCACTTTATATTTTAGCCTTCATAACTTTTGATGTATTCCTGAGTGTGACGTTAGCATGCAGCAGATGCTACAGCCAGTAGAGATGACGCCTGGACTGTTTATTGTCTAGGGAAGCACATGCAGGACTAAGCACTCAGAGTTCAGTTTTCTACCTAGTGAAGGAAGCTGGCTGTTCACAGACTTGGAAGGTGAGAAGGGGACTTATTCCAAGACAGCTTGCACTTTGACAGGGTACAAGGGCAGCATCAACATTGTTTACTGTTGCAATCTGAACACCTGGAATGTAACTGATGCACAAATAGTTGAACAAATAACAAAATGCATTTGATAGTCTTCATTTTGTATTTCCAACAAGACTATAACAGTCGTAGGATCCACTTGGGTGTTTGCTGAATCCACTGAGGTTGTGCTTCCCTTTTCAAGAACCAGGCAGGTAGTGGGGTAGATGGTTCCTTTTTTGCATTAGCTCAGTTTGCATTACTTTCTGTGAATGTTTGATGGAACTGTGCTCATTCTTCACTGAGAACCAGCAATCTACTCTCTACATCCTTCAGGACCAAACAATTGTCTGAACTACTTATGAAAATCAGTTAACCTTTGTGACACTGAACATTATGTAGCTTACGTGTCAAAGTCTAATAGAGTGTGAGACTAACATCACAGAGTATACTTATGTAAAGGCCAAGATTTTGTCAACCTTTGGTAGCTACAATGATCTTGGCTACCAAACTTAGATATTATGCAGGGATTTACTAAGCATGTAGATGAGCTTATTATAATCCATCCTTGCTACTGAAAATGTATGACATTCTAAATATTCTCTACAATATGGGATCAAAATCATCAATTGAGATTTAGCAACTACAGAGTGGAAAGCCCTATTGAGAATTGCAAATGTGTAAGAGATGAGGATCTTATGTACTCTGTGGACTTCTGGTCATTTTGAGCATTCAGATAATGATGTTATTGAATATGAGGGTTCTTGATCATTTTCAGAACTCAAACAGTTTCTAAGCATGTTTCATCATTTGGGCTATGATATGGTGTCAATTTAAAGAAAACCTACATGTTGACATACATTTAAAATTAGAGGTAACATAATTTTGCAAATTGTAAACTTTTATTATTGTTTTACCTTTGAAGTTTACTACACCAGCTGCAGTTGAAGCCAATCTGAGCAGCCACGCATGGACCACAACTGTTGAACTGGAGACAAGCTGGGAAGCAGGAGAGAACACACTCAGGAGCGCTCATGAACAGCACAGGGGAGAAAAGACCGCTCAGCCAAAATAAAACCCACCATGCACCTCCATACACACAATGGATCAAAATACTTATACATGCCAAACACAATTATAATTACATAATTAACACAATAATTATCCACATAATTACTGAACAATTCAGATCACCAAACACTCACATCACATTTTGTACTTAACTGTGTGCATATATTAACTTACTAGGTAATGGGGTCATCTCCACAGCTGAAATGTTGGTAATTTTTGACATCTGTAGCTCCACTCTATGGTATTCATAAATTGTTCTTCTTCGAACATCTATAGTAATAAACCAGAAAGACATTTACTTCCAATGATTTCCCATAAACAAAACAGCAGCATTTTGGTATCATTTTCTTAGCTAGAGTTTTAAGGAATACATTGTAATTAAAAATTTTCAGTCTAACTGGGTGTGGTCGCTGACACCTCTAATCCCAGCACCCAGGAGGCCAAGGCAGGAGGATCACTGGGAGCTCCAGGCCAGCCTCAGTTACGAAGTGAGTTCAAAGCCAGCCTAAAGTGCAAAGAGAAACCCAGTCTCAAAAATTATTTATTTATTAAAATTATTTATTTCTTTATTTGGTACAGAGTCTCACTACACAGATCGGACTCACAGCGATCCTCCTGTCTCAGCATCCCTAGTGCTGGGATTACAGGCGTGGACCACGATACCCCGTTTCAGTGACAAGCATGGAGCACCCTGTGTTTGAGTCTGACATGAGATGTGACACTGGGGATCAAACCTGAATCCTTGAGCTTGCCAGGTAGGCGCTTAGAACTCTGAGTTATTCCCCAGCCCTTCAAAAGTTGTTTTTCACAATCTAACAGTAGCCACAATAACAACAATAATAATATAATCGGTTTAAAGGCTTATAATACATTTTTAATAAGGCAAAAAATAGGATAATTATTTTTATGCAGCAGGTTGACTATAATTAACAAAACTGTATCACTCCCAAAATTGAAGAGGATAGATTTTAAGTGGTCTGAGCACAAACACACACAGGCACACAACTGATACTTAGCTAATTAACTGAACTTTGGTCATTATTTCACAGTGTACACACATAGCTAATTGTGTCACATATTTTACAAGTCTGTAATTCCTCTTGGTGGTTCTATCTCAGTAAATCTGGAGAAAAGATAGAACTTTATATTTTATTATTATTATTTTATTGTTTTAATACAGGTCTGCAGGGTCTCACTACACAGGCTGGACTCATAGCGATCCTCTTGTTTTGCAGCCTCCCAAGTGAGAGGATTGCAAGCCTGCGCCTCAGGCCCGGTCTCAGGGCCGCCTCCGTGTGCCCTGGGCGGCATGGCAGACTGGGGCTGGAGCCCTGGCCCTCGTGTTTGCCTAGGCAGGCGCTTTAATCCACTGAGCTGTTGGGTCTGTCCAAGAATAGAAGTTCAAATCAGTTTGAGATCAGTATTGCTGTGTATTAACATAGAATATTTCTAAAGAACGTTCATAATTATCATTTATATTACATAAAATAATTTCTAATAACTCATCACCAAATTCTTCTGTGTCCCTGAGAAGAAACTTAGATGGAGACTTGTCAAGTACTTGAACATCTACAAATCAGATAAATGAAAGTAAAAGTATTTTAAACTAAAGCAAAACAAACGTATTTAAAATCTCAGTTTCGGCCTTATGAGGGAGCGCATATGCATTTGGTGAGTGTAATGAAAAAGCAGTGCTCCCAGCATTTTTGGAATTCTTGCAGTGACAAGGATGCATTTCCTAAATAATATGCCTATCAGGAACTGTATGAGAGACTATCCATCATTTAAAAACACCGGAGTGTCCAATATTATTTTAGAGGAAATTTAACTTGTATTAGTCAAAGGACATTTTGTTTAAACCAGACGAGTTCCTCATATAGTTTCCTAAATATTTTGCTAAATGACTCAGTTTTCAGAAGTAATGCTTAACATTGCTTTGCCATATACATCATGAGGGCTGGAGCTAGTGCATGTTCCTGTTAGAGTTTGCACAGAGTCCATGTGGGGTTTAGTATATTGCTATTATTTTCCTTTCATATCCTATTTTGAAAAATCTCAGCTAATGACAGCGCTGGGGAGCCTCAGGGAGCTCATTTTTGACCATGCATATGGAATGAAAGGGCAGAGGGATGGTTTTTCTATGGCAGCTTTATTACCTGCTCAAAACCTCCCACTACTGGGAGGAGATGATTTAATGAACTCAAATTAATGAGAGTGCTTTTTGTTTGATAACCTGCCAATCAATGGCAACTTCCAAATGGTCATTTCGGTAGTAGTTCAGAGACTCTCCTGTCAAAAACAAGGCATTAGTAAGTTTTCACTCATTGGTTCTGCCAGTGCTAAAAGCTTTCATTTGATTCCAGAAATGTATTTAGTTTAAGTGTCTTCTTCAAAGAATTAAGCCAAAATAATTTTAGACCCAATGCTGAATCTTGATGCTGACAATCCAAATTTAACTAGTTTATTTTGGCTTCACAAAACTAAGATTAATTTTAAATACTTATTCATGTAGTGCTTTGAAAAATAAACTAAATCTGGGCAGGTTAATGCATAGAGAAAATATAGTTCAACTATCACAGACTCGAGTTGATGTGATCCAATGTGTAAATTACATAAACTGAATTGCATGCTGAGAGATGCCTGCAAACCACCTGCAGAAGAGACACAGTGATCCTATGAAGCCACCATTAATCTTCTCCGGCTCATATCTACCCTCACTGAAATGAACATAGACCGATGCCATGTGGCTTGATCTGGTTCATTTACCTGTCTTGAAAATTAACATTTACATGGAGAAATATGATTTCCTGCACTGGCCTGTTCTCATCTTTATTTCAGTATTTTGTCCAAATTGTGAAATAAATGATTTGCTAGTATTTTCTTGTTTGTGTTTTTAGTGGTTAATGACTAACCCCAAATATTTATGTCTTAATTTTTTTCTAGTTCAAATTGAACCCAATGCATGATACTACATACTGAGGACTCCTTAGCACAATCTATAGGATTTGCTCAACTTTAACATTCACTGGCAGCACGAAGACACAGGAAAAAGAGACTCTTGAAATAAAGACATTGGCCTGGGGATATAGCATA
This sequence comes from Ctenomys sociabilis, assembly GCA_004027165.1. Classification (NCBI taxonomy): domain Eukaryota; kingdom Metazoa; phylum Chordata; class Mammalia; order Rodentia; family Ctenomyidae; genus Ctenomys; species Ctenomys sociabilis. The sequence continues at coordinate 11,968 of PVKA01002343.1, forward strand.
GAGGCATAAGCACTTGCCAGACAAGTGAAAGGTCCTGAGTTTGACCCCCAGGACCTTGGGGGTCAAATCAAACTTCTCAAATAAAAATATAGTGCAGTAATAGGATTAGCTGCTTGGAGTTGTTGAATGAAGTATTTCAAAATTTAAAAAGTGCATTACCCTCAGTTTTTCCCTCCCTCTACTAAATAATACTGCAATTAAGTATTAGATTAAGCAACAGACATGAACCTCAGGGCTCTTCTCTCATCATGCCTTGTAAATTTCAGGAGATCTCTGATATCTAAATGCTCAGATGTTGAGCACGCATGAAGGGAATTGGTAACATGGCTGAAGCAACCCTCGGATGTCTCTTGCTTCAACACATATTTTTCTAGTGGCTTAAACAAGGTCCAGTCCCTGAATTACACTGGTAATCACCCTTCCACAGAAGACAAGGAAATGAGTGCTGAACAGACAGGCAAACATAGTGTCACAGCAGGCCAGATGGCACACATATTGCAGATGTGACAGTGATGTCATGGCTACACTGGCCCCAGAGAGACCAAAGTCTTTGCTTGTGTGACACATGCAGAAGTCGTAAAATGGACATTTGTGGTGTCATTGAATCTTATGCCATGCCATTAAATATCCTGTAATTGAATATATTTTTTACTGAGAGGAAAGGAAATTGTGACTTCATTAAATGACATTTGGTGAAGCTCATTAAGAGTTCTTCATTTTAAACTCAAATGTTCATACATACACAAAAATTAGTGCTAAGTGACTATACCATATTTACCAAAAACAAAACTCCCTATGAAAAAATTTATCTGGGAATGTTAGCCAGCAGGCAGGTTTATAAGTGCACGCAAGCAGCAGTAGTTAAAAATAGGAATATTCTCTGTAGTAGTAAAGTGTTGCTCAAGATAGAACTATTCATTATGTAATAGGAAAAAAGTAAGAAATAAGTAATGTAAGGGCAAGTATAAATTTGAAGTTTGAAGAAAGAAAACTAGACAATTTAACATTTAAGTGGTATTTTAAAATAAAGACATATAAAACTGCATAGACAATTCAGCCGAGATGACTGCTGAGAACTCCCTGGCCTAGCTCCCCAAGCCTTCTGGAGGAAGGAAACCGCACAGGGGGCATTTAGAAGGATGAGGTTTTCATTGACTGGGTTTCCTTTCCTTAAACCAGATCATTCAGTACTACTAGATAGAGACTTAGTATACACTGACTGAATGAATGTATACATGCTTTGAATTTTTAACAATAAAGTCCTTTCTGTGATGTTTGGACATTTTGTATTAGAATTGAAATTCAAGCATTATTAAATAGATTAAAAAATAACCCTGGCTTAGTAAAGATTTGTTTCTCAGAGAACATGATATCAGATGAAATGTCAGTGAATGAATGAAGAAATGAATGAATTCAATTAATTGATTGATTGATTGATTTTTTTCTGTATTTAGGACAGGGTCTACAGGGTTTCACTACACAGATTGGACTCACAGTGATTCTCCTGCTTTCAGCCTCCCAAGAGCTGGGATTACAGGTGTGCATCCCACGGGACAAGCTCGGGATCAAACCCAGCTGCTGCACTCTGCCTAAGCAGGCGCTTTAAGGTTGCTGAGCTATCAGGCTGGCCATGAATGAATTCAATTTAATTAAAGGAAAGAGCTTAACCACAATTTCCTGAAGCAATCCTTTTCTCTCCATAGAAACTCTAAGAATTAAACAAAAATTCTCAAATATGTTAAAATAGATTATTAGTGATTTTTAGTAATGAGAAAATTTGAAATTTTCACTTTCTTTTAAAAATAAAACCAGGTTCAGCCAAATAGGATATGATAGAAATATATGAATTAAAATAAGAAAATATCATTTACACAGTACTTTTTAAACTGAAGTTATTTTATAAATGAAGGCCTGATTTTTACTTGTTTCATCTTTGCTAAACTAGTGTATGCCTGATAGCTTAAGCAATTAATAAAATTGAGCTGTAAGGGAAGCAGTGCTATCTTCCATAGAACGAATAATTTTATTTTATTTTATTTATTTTTATTTTATTTTATTTTTTTTTGAGACAGGGTCTCCCTATGCAGTTCAGGGTGGCCTTAAGCTCACTTTGTAGCTCAGGCTGGTCTTGAACTCATAACAATCCTCCTGCCTCAGCCTCCTGAGTGCTAGGATTACAGACATGCGCCACCACGCCCGGCCCAGAACGAATAATTTTAAAGGGCTTTCCATTTCCAGGGAGGGTGACACAATTTGCTGAAGATCTGTAGATAGAATTAAACTTAAATTAGTGCAAAGACTGATAACTCTAAAAATAATGAGTGAGGCTCAGTTCCTCTGAAAAAGACTTAAACAGGTTCGCAGTAGAACACAGTCAGAAAATCAAGTGTGGTGGTATATGCCTATAATCCCAGCAGTCCGAAATGCTAAGGCGGAAAGATGACAAATTTAGCATATTTTTGAAATTTAAGAAAAGGGCTGAGGATGTAGATCTGAATTGGATATGGGTCTAAATCCTAGTGCCACAAAGCAATGGGTTTGGCTGGGGATGGAGCTCAGTGTAAAGGTTTTCAGTTTAATTCTGAGGAACTAAAAACAACAGTAAGGAAAAAATTCTTAATATTTATCATAATGTTTACCACATTTTGACTTTGTTTTTATTGCAATTCGTAAGTAAGTATAATGAATTAGTTGGGATGTTTTACTATGGGAAAAATAAGTTCTAATAACTGAAAGTTCATTATTTGAATTTGGCTTCTTTTTCTTTTTTCTTTTTTTGTACTAGGGATTGAACTCAGGACCTTATAAGGCAGATGCTTGGGCTGCTGAGCAATCTTGCCAGTCACATTATTTTAAAAAGACATTTAAAAACATTTAATGGGCTGGGGAGTTAGCTCAGTAGAGTAAGGATTGCCTGACAAGCGCAAGGTCCTGAGTTCAATTCCTACTACTGCAAAAACAAATAAACAAACAAAACCACAAAAAATTATTTATTAAAGCACCTGCTTACGCAGACACTGGGGCTGGAGTCCAATTCCAGGACCTGTCACTGGCTCTGCCCCCAGCGCAGGCTGAGACAGCCCTTGAGACTGGGCGTGTGGTGAACACCTGTGATCTCAGCCCTTGGAGGCTGTAAACAGGAGGATCACTGCTAGTGATCCTGTAGACCCTGCCCTAAATAGAATAAATGAATTATTTAAACTCATTAAATATTCTAATGACTTATAAAAGGCAAAGAAATAGAACAATGTGTAAATAAGGCACTTGTCATTTCACTTTAATTATGCATATATTGTCTATTATTTCCCTGTCCCATGTGACACCCACTAGTGACATGCAATTCTTTAACTTAAAATTAATTAAGTCCAATTAAAAATTCCATTCCTTAGGCTTGCAAGCCACAGTACAAGTGCATAGAGCTGTACATAGCCAGTGAGCTCCTCAGATCCTGAGCGTCTTCAGTAGAATTCCTCCAGCAGCACACCCGGCTGCGCTGCCATTTCTCTGAGAATTAAAGGCTAAGATGTTTTCCATATTAATAGGTTTTTTTTTTTTTTTTTTTTTTTTTTTTTGGTGCAGGGTCTCACTATGCAGCCCACATTCATAGTGATCCTTCTGCCTTTTGCTGGGATTACAGGCACATGCCACCACGCCCAGATTGCATCACCTGCTCAGTGCACCAGGGTTATGATATTCACAATCTTAATAATTTGAATTAGTTTCTTAGAAAAATTGCCACCTACAAGAACAATATATTAAAAATAATCGTTATGGCCAAATACATACAAATATTTCCTTAAGAATTCAGTAAATCACAAACAAAAGTGTTAAAATATATTTTATCTACAAATTAACATGAGTTCTGTTGCTGAAAATGCTGTTATTTTATTGAGCTGTGAATAATAATAACCAGAGAAGTACCCTATGAACACATGCTGCAAAGGGAGCCTGGACAACATCAATACATGTAAAATAGCAGACACTAATAAGAAAGGCTTGCTGTTTCAAAACAACCAGATAATCAATACATGGAGTATTCTAAAGGATCAGAACTAAGCACTGTCACAACTGGTACTAAAACAATTTCAAGTTATCTTAGCTACCCAGATTGGTTTCTAGCTCTAGAATTATGTGTGTGCACACGTGAAAGTAACTATCTCCCTGTGCAAGTGACCCAGCCTTATAGTTTCAAAACAGAAGAATGATGTAGCACATGTGGGCCTTCTGAGTGTCTTGCCTAAAATGCTGTGCCTTTTATTTATTGTTTTGTATTTTAGGGAAGGGTCTACAGAGTGTTCAGGATCTCACTACTAATCAGACTCGTAGTGATCTGCCTGTCTACAGCCTCTCAAGAGCTGGGATTACGGGCACACACGCCACGACGCCCAGTCTTTATTGCCATCTTAGCATGGCCAGGGCCAGGACCAGCACAGCAGGCCAGAGGGACTGATACCCCAGCCCCTGCTACTGCTTGCAGGTGCTTTAGTCTGCTGAGCTATATGGCTGGCCCTAATGCTGTGCTTTTTAAACTCAGCAAGTGAGAGCTCTGCAACTCAAAGTTTAAAATGGAAATTCAAAGTATTAAATTAGAGGTGACAAAAATAATGGGAAGCAGTACAAGTATGTCACATATTCAGGAAGACCTCCATGTACTCTGCAAAAGGACTTTAAGGGATGTGAAGAGAGGCTAAGAAATATTTGCTCAGCAGAGCCATTCAGCAGAACAATAGGGAATTTATAATGATCTATAAATCTATGACAACATTAATGCTTTCTCATAAAGGACCATTAGAGCAATTGTGAAATACCATGTTCTCTTCTTATCAAATTTGCAAAATTTAAAAAGGATGATAATAGTATCTGAAAGCACATAGGGACATGGGTTATCTGATGTTGATGGGAAGAAAGTTTTCAACATACATAACACACTGCTAATGTTCAACCTCTCAATTTCATTTTCTGACAACTGGATATGAGTGAGATTTAAAAAAAACAAGGATAAAGCATAGCTTTATTGTTAGTATAAGAAGCAACAAGTACGAAGAAAACATTTACATATATCATGAATGAAAGAAATGTGTTTTAACCATTAATAGCCTCATTTAGGCAAGTATCAAACAATCTAGAAAAATATTGTATATTTTGAGAGGAGAGCAGGCCAAAATATATTTTTACATGAGGACAGTTTTAGCGTGCATGCATTTTTCTGTGTATGCAGTGGAGGTGAAAGACTAGATGTGGAGTGAAAATATTGATGGCTAACTCTAACATATTAAGAGATAATTTAAAATTTCTGTAAGTTTTCTGTTATATTATGTACTCTAACCCTGCACTTGTATTAGTAATAAGGTCACTTTTTGCTCAAATTTCTGAGATGAATACTGAAAGTCATTATATGAAGATTATTTCTTTGTTATATCTAAGTACAGTGAAACAACTAGTTTCTTTTTTTTTTTTCTGCTTCTAAAGATTTCCAAGTAAAATTAGCTGGAGATAATAGCTCAGCAACACAAGACCTGCCTAGCAAGCATAAGGACCTGAGTTAGATTCCTTTAACCCCCCAATACAAAAAACAAATTGATTTAGCTTCATAAGACCACATATAGAACACCTATGATGATATATTTCAAAAATGCCTAAGTTCTCAGCAATAAAAAGAACGTTTCAGAGGTGCCTTGTCAACTTATGTGTTAATGCAAATCTCTTACAAGCCTACTAGGATGACATCTGTCTTTCATGGTAACAACTCAGTCATTATCACTCTCTAACAGTGGTGGAAAAAGCAATGGCTATAAATACCAGAACCCTCCTTACCTGTATGTAACTACATGCTCTATACAAATTGTATTTTAGGACCTAAGATGCTCATTTCGCATGTAAAGAAGTTGCAGGAATTAAATAATGCATCCAAGGTATCAGGACCAATATTTACACATACAGTATCCTACATACTGTGCAGATTTGTAACTAATGTTCATCTTTTTTAATGTAAGAGTTGATTTCACCATAGACTTTGAAGAAGTAATTTCTCTTGTAATCTCAAAATCATTTATCAGTTTATTAAACTATGGCTAAAACCTCTTTGATATTTAAATTATGTGTACCACTATCCTATCTTTTTTGAAACAAAAAGCCTGCCTCAATATCTGTACTTCAAAGTTAGCACTAAAGTCACTTACTCTTTAAAAGCTGAAAAAATGAAGGTTTTGGTTGTTGATGGTGCGAGGTAAGGGTGGAGAGAAATCTTACTACCAAGTTTCTTAAAATTATTTTACAGATTATTGAAGGTTTTATCAAATTATCACTAAATCTGATAAGAAAGGGACAGCAATGCTGGCTCCATAGGGAAAGAATATTCCCCAGCCATGGTTCACATTCCCATCTTGCCGTGGCTGGATTACATTAAGCTTTTGGATTTAATATCACACATAAGCAAATGATTAGGTGAGCAGAAACATGATCTTGTGAGTAGGGTCCTAGCAATGCACCTCGGAATACAGAAGAAATGAAATTGCCCATTCCATAGGATAATGATCAGTTGGTCCTTAAACCACTCAGGAGAAAAAATGGTAACAGAAATAAAGGATTTAATTCCCTCCAGGACTACTCCTAATACTAGAATGTGTTTAATATGTGAACAGAATCTTGAGAAGGATTTAAATATTTATTTATACTCTGACTACCCAGATAGGTTATATATGAACCTGTGGAAATAATCCTATTCGTCAGGAAAAAAAAATGTTCAAAATGTGTATTATGCTAATCCTGGCCGATCTCAATCTGTGTTATGAGTTAGTATGCATTTTTTAGTTTAGAATTTCATGTAATCTTATTTCTCGTTTTGCACGGAAGCTCATATAACAAACACTGTTTTACTTCATTACATGGGAACAGATTTTTAAGGAGATTAAAATTTTCTCTTCCCAAAGTGAATTTTAAGCAGAACACATTAATTCCAATTTTATTCCTCCAATATGGTCTCATGTAATGGCAGAGATAGGGGCATTAGAGAGTCACAATTTCCATTCCTTCTTGGCTAATTTTCTCTGGATTGAATACTGAGGTCAACAGAAAATGTGAATGTACAGCAAGTTCTCAGCTTGCTTGAGCAAAATTTTCCTCTGAATATTATTTTTAAGGTAGATGCTGAGTTCCAAAGTTTTAGACAAAATATGGTCTCTAAATTCATAGGAACTTTGCCAAAATATAATTGAATGAAATTAGTATTTTCAAGCATATTTTCCCCCAAACACTAGCAGCTATTTACAGCATCATGAGGGACCTAAAATTACCTTCTGGGACTTGGAAGCCTCAGCAAAATTTGATCATGGAGAACACAGTGACACAAAATTTACGTATTAAAATACGTGTGTAAAATCATTCTTCATATTTTGGTGTGTCTTTTTCTCTATACAATGACCTGGCAGAGCAGCAATGTGCACCAAAAGCCTTTTGAGCAAGCTGCAAATAAAATCCTTCCAGGGATGAAAAGAACCAACAAATAAATGAAAACTACTGTTTCTTTTCACTTGTGCAATAATTGACTCAGGCTTCGCCTGATTTAACACCTCTGAAAGGGAGAGGGTGAGAGCACTCCTCCTCCAGCAGAAGCCAGCCTGGGCTCTCCTGAGGCTCAGCCTCTTATTTAAGAGTTCTGTCAGGGCGCCTTTATGTTGCCTGCACATACTAATATATCCTTGCTTTGTTCTCAGTACAATGTAGTTTCTAGAAAATCTGCCTTGATTGAACAATGGCTTTGAATATTACCTCCCACAAATTCTCAGCTAATGAGGAGATACCCACTCCGGCACGCATGATCTTCATCAAACAGAACTGCCCTCTGTGAATGCCATTCTAAGGGAGGGGAGCCCTTCTAACATTTCCAGCCACTCCACTGCCTTAAGAAGTCTCGTTTCCACTCCATTTACTTTCTGTATTTGAGAGATGTCATAATTAGACAGAATGAGCTCCACTCAAGAACAATCGCACATACGTGACAGATGAAGTCTACCACTATGGTGAAAGGAAGGAAAAAGAACTTTGAACAAAAAGGAGAGAAACCACCTAATCTTTGGTTACATTTTATTGTTATTCCTTGCTTTACAGAGACACACTAAGGACACAAATAAGCACCTCCGGAACCATATCTTTAACGCCTTCTTTAGGAATGTTATGGAATTAAAAAGGTGATTTAAAAAGCAGAAGCTTTCAAAAGATGGCTGGTTATATGGTTGGAACTAGTACAAAATGTAGCAAGTATTTTGATTTTGGTTTTCTACTCTATCTCTCTTCCTCTCCTTCCCTTCTTCCCTCTTCCTCTCTCCCTCCCCCCTCTCCTTTCCTTCCTCTCTCCCTCTTTCTCCCCCTCCCTCCTCCTCTTCTTTCTCTTTCTGTGCATGTGTGCGTGTGCACTTGTACATGTGCAAGGGATAAATTCAATGCCTCTTGCATTGCAAACACATGCCTTGTCAGTAAACATCATACCCACCAACAATTGTGTTTTCTGCTCTGATAAACAGTTATCCAAAATCCTACATTTTTTGCTGTGAAATATAAACTAGATGATATAGGTAAAAATGATTCCAACAGAACAGAGAGAAATATGTCTTCCCCTGGAGGCATAGCTTCACTTACATCTTTTTATTTACCTGAGCGTATACCTTGTTTTCCATCTTCCTTTAGACTACCAAATAATTTTTACACAAAATTGTCCTATATGAAATAGTACAAAGCTGCTTTGCTGATAGACATTAAAATATGTAAACAAACATATAAAGTCATGTTCCTATCAACAAAATGATATGATACTCTGTTTAGTTTTTCATATTAATACTGTAATTATCTCTGCTCAACATAGGCAAGTACTGCAGGGCATCCCAAGCCACGTATTCTGCGCTATGTTCTCTTTACATAACTCTCCTGCATCAAGAGTAACGGAGATAGCCAATCCTAACTGAAATTATAAACCAAACAGTAGAGTTAACCAGGAGCAACTAGCTAAGGGATTCTTCTTTAGGAATACACCTGCCTGAGGTCACTGTCCTTGAATGTACCCCCACAGAAAGCTCACACTTTGTAATTACCCTTCTTCTACATACTGGGAATTTGTTGGATCCTGTGGACAACGACAAATGCATCAGACAGCCCCACTTTCACTGGATGATTGGTTGAACTTATCTCTGTGACCAAGACAGGAATCTGGAAAAAAAAAAAAAAAGCAGATTGCTAGATGTAAGATTTGAATCTCACTCAGGGATGGGGAGTGTGATCAGCCTGGTTAATGAATAAAATCAGGTGATGGAGGTGCCGGACGAGAGAGGTAAGAAGAAATATCACCTAAAGAAGGCGGAGGGATCTCACAATGACATCAGCTGCGTGCTGTTTGCTGAGGTAAAGATACAAGGACCCTCTGCATCCCAGACGGCCCATTGGTACGGAAAGCAAGGAATCTGCGGAGGGTCTCGGCTGAGCAGGTGCTGCGGGTATACACAGGTTCACCAGGAAAGCACCTCTGGCTGGCTCTAGCCTACAGACTCCTTTACTACTTGTTCTCTTAGGCAATTTATCTTATATTTATTTACATGAAGTTTAAAAAGTTTAAAAAGTCTTGTTTACCAGAGTGTAGTTGATATGAAAACATAGCAAAACAACAAATCATGCATTATTAAGCATATATTTAACTATATAACCATTGATTAACATATACTATTTATCAGATAGGGTTGTTTGCATATGTAGCTCTGAATCCATGTTCAGCTTCAACATTCTAGCTGAAACCCAAAGGGGAAACCAATGTGAAGATACATCTCAAAGGTGTATCTTCTAAATATGAATACTAAGGAAACAAAATATCTGAATGGGACAGACTTTAACTGCACCTTAAAATAACCAGCACATATTGAGGATATAGCAAAAATGGCTCCAGAGAATTATAAATTCAAGAGTAAAAAATGTGACATTCACTGGGAAATATTTTTCCTACATTTGGAAAAGACACCATTAGAAATAGGATTGGTCTCTATTACTAGTTTTACAGATATAAAAATGAGAGTAAAGCTGCCTTTAATAAATGAAGAAACAAGAGAAAAATGGCATAATATAAATGCACCAAAATTTCTTTAGGTGGAACAAGCAAATTTGGGGCTCCTGTAGATAATTTACTAAATAATGTATTTGATCAAATGACACTGCTGTACTCTATACTGATACATGGTGATAGAAACATGTAAAAGAAAATCAAACTATGATTTCCATTTCTAAAAGCTCATTTGCTAAATGATAATCAAATATATTTTATGTAGTGCTTACTTAAGCACTTAATATTAATAGATTCAATTCCACCCTACCCTCTTTTTGAGACAGGGTTTCGCTATGCAATTTAGGCTGGCTGTGTGCGCAGTTTCTAGCGCAGGCTGGTCACAAATTCACAATGATCCTCCTGCCTCATCCTCTCAAATTCTGGGATTATAGATGTGTACCAACACACCCAACTGTAATCTCTTTTCTTTTGCTTTTTTTCCTTTTTTTAGAAAAATATATTTGGTGCAGAGTCTCACTATGCAGCTCAGACTCATAATGATTCTGCTGTTTTCAGCCTCCTCAGCACTGGAATTTTAGGCATGCACTACCCATGCCAGGTCTGGTCTTAGTGAGCTGACTTGGTAGGTGGTGCAGGCGCTCAAAGCTCAGTCCTTGTGCTTGCCTGAGCATGCACCTGGTCTGCTGAGCTATCTCGCAGGCCCCACTCTGTTTTCTTAATGGCCATTAATACTTTAAATGTCGAATATCCCTCAAGTACCCATGCTAAAGGCTTGGACCCCAGGAGAACTGCAAAGGCATTTGTCACTTGCTTTCATTCTGCTACACTGTGGCAGCTTGTTCCCCTTAAAGTTGTAAAGCATATCACTAAATAATTCTGTGTTGTTTTGTTGTATTTCTTCTTTTCCCATACTCCCAGCACAACCTGAGTTTATGCTACCATTACTTGAAAAATCCTGTTGCTGAGTCCTGTGTCATTATAAATGCTATTTTTATAAATACTATATATATATATACATACATTTTTTTTTACTGGATTTTGTTTTCAATCCAGCACTTTCCTCCTCTTTAGACTGTGTGCTCCACCTTTTCTATGTCCCTGTTTTTTCATATTTATATTTATCCAGCCATCATTCTTTTTTTTGATTTTTTTCCATCTTTTTTCTTCCTTTCTTTAAAAAATAGATTTGGTTGTCTGTTCAGCTCAGACTCATAGTGATCATCTTGTTTTCAGTCTCCCTCGCGCTGGGATACAGGTCTGTGCCACCACACACACCTGGGCTCTGTGGCTGGTGCAGCTCGCCCTGAGGGTGAGCTTGGAGCAGCATGTGGTGCCAGGGCTTGAACCGCGGGCCCTGGACTTGCCTAAACTTGCCTACATAGGTACTGTAGACTGCTGCGCTATCACACCAGCCCTCATTCCCTTCTTTTGCATTTTACTTCTAGATCTAACTCTTCTCTACAGCTTTTTCCCCCTGTGGTGCATTAATTGTACTTCTGGACTCAATCCATGCCATCCCTGTATACGGGTACTTTGCCTTCTGACTTTGCAATGTTCATTCATTTTGAGTTCAGAAAAAGGAACACAACAGGTATAAAGAAGAAAAAAAGATTTCTGAAAGCATTTTCAGGTTTCTTTTACTTCTTCTGGACCTTTGAAACTATTAGGAAATAGTACCCTACTAGTGACCTACTCAGCAGGAAAATCCAGCCCAGAACAGCAGAGCCACCAAGTTGATCGTAGCTATTTTGAGTAATAACAAATGAAACTGTTTTAAGCCTGCACCTTTTGCAGAGATTTGTTGTGCAACTGTACTAACCAAAATATTCTCTATAGATATAATGACCAGTATAACTTTCTATGGGTTTTTCTACATAAAATGAAACAGTACTTCTCCTCTTACTTTCCTGGAATCAGATAAACATCTCTTCAAACTTGAAAAACTTTGGCAAATGTTCAAACTTATGAACAAGGTGTACTGTTTGGACAAATGACCCACTGCTCAGACTTATGTCCTATCTCTATTTTTTTTTTTTGCATAGTCCTATATATTTTGCTTTTTAGAGCCTCAGTGTCTACTTTTTATACAGTATATCTTGTACATTTAATATTATAATTTATCTGCTTTTAGAGTATAGCATAGCACTAATTTTACATTGTTACACAATCACAGTACTGCATGTAAGTATCATGCAAATAAGAGCAAAATCTTCAAGTCGCAGTTTCCTTTGTTCTTTGTTCCTTTCTCCAGGCTCTTTGTGCTGCATATTGTGATATGCATACTATATACAATTCCTTATCCCGCAACCAGGTTAGCCAATGACCTAGCTGCAGGAACAAAGGTCAGTCACTAGGTGAGGATTACCTGTATCTCTTCACTTTCTATTTCAATTGTCTGTGGACTGCAAAGCCTAAGACCTATGTGTGCAAGTAACCTAGATGTAAATTCTTTTTACCTGAAAAAAGTCTATTCAACAACAAAATGGGTCACCTTAAGGGATATTGAGGTTTCTATCTCTGAAAATTATCATATCCTAAATTGACTACCCCCCCAAGATCATTGTTGGTTATTTTTAAGGATATCTTAAAACCTCAAGTTTTAATTCCCAGGTAGAGAGAGATTTTTGCCTTATGACTGTTTCAACCAAACAAAAATATAAAGGTGGAATATTCTACCTGTTTGCAAACAAGAATGAGAATAGGTTACAGCTATCTGTTGCAGCCAAGGCATGCATTTCATGTAGCTGTCAGTTTTACAATGTATATACTGGTGAAGTGATGACTTCTGAGGACTGTTTGACAAGCCACTCCTGTGTGCTGTGTAAACATCCTTCTGTGGTTCTTGATATATTGTTGGGGTATAAAGTAGAAATGCATGGGTAAGAAAGTGTGCACCATATAAATTGCTTTCCTCAAAAGGCATAGACATTTCCTATGCTTTGCTGCCTGATGAGATAGAAAAAGTAATCTACATGATATTAATTGAACATATTCTCTGCATTATGGATATTCAAATTGGAGCAAAGAAAAAAAAGAGAAACTTTGCTTTCCCAGTGCTTGTAATCTAGAGAATAAGGACAGATATTACAGCAAGAGGATATGAAAATACATTATGTGAGAAGGTGGTCATGCTAAGAAAACTGAAGAAGGCCACGAAATAGAGAAGGGGATCCTGTGAGAAGAGCCACAGAAGATCTCTGGTAATGTCCCATTACTGCACAAATTAGAAGGAAGTCAGGGAGCTTTCAGTGTATGTACTGCAGAATCAGCACAGACAAAGGGCTTACTCAATGCCTTTGGTGTGCTTCAGGAGATGGAAAGATACCTTTCCAGTGAAGGCAGAATTTATAAACAAAAGAGTATTAATGGAGGTGGGGAGTAGTAGATCCAATCAAAAGAGGCAATAACAATAGGCTTTATTTCACAAGATACAAGATTTGGAGAGTATTTAATCAGTGGAAAGACAATCATCTATAAGGCTGGGAAGATAGGTTGGTGGTCTAAGTGCCTGTCTGGCAAGTGCGAGGACCCTGGTTTGATCACTAGTGCTGCAGGCTGTGCAGGCCACCTGCTGGTGTATGCCTGTAAGCCCAGAACTGGGGTGGCTGAATCAGGAGGACAGCTATGAGTCTGATTTGTGTTGTGAGACCCATACCAAATGAATAAATAAGTAAAAGGTTAAAAAATTCTTTGAGAAAAAAAGACATTCCTGGACATTTGAATAAAATCATACTAGCTGCCCCGTGCTGAGGCCTGTAGGGGCAAAAGGATATAGATAAAGGAGTGAGGCGAGCAGAGCCAGAGCAGAGATGGGCAGCGGAGTGGGAAGCTCTGTCTACACTATGCAGCAGATGGAGCAGAAGGGATGAAAGCAAGCATTTGGTATTTTCTGTGTCAGTATCGCGATTAACACATTTGTAAATCCAATGAAGGGGATAAGAGGGAGGAAGCCCCCAAGAGTTTCTCTCTCAGTAGTAGGAAAAATGGAGTTGTGCATCCTGTATGCAAGAAGGGTGTCTTCTGGTCACACAGAGAACAAATGATCAGCTGTGAGGAGCAAGGCCAGAGGAATACAGAAGTGGAGAGGACCAGAGGCTGACGAAGCAGTCGCAGTATCATTCGGTTCAGATGTTTTTCTCTAAAACTTTTTAGAGCTCATGAGCAAACATATAAGGTATCTAACACAATGGTGCTTTGTCCTAATTAGTATTACAATGAAGATGCTCAAGAACCTTTCTCAACCCTGCATTTCACTAGCATCCATCCAGGCTTCAATGAAATTGTGTGGCCCCGATTTGAAAAACCAAAAAGACAAAAACCAAAAACTGCTTTTGCCAATTCAGGTAAATATCTAATATCATGAAAGATTAATACAGAAACAGTGAACCATGCAGGTCTCAGATATTTTCTTCAAAAATACAGCTCTCTTTCCCCCAGCCTATATGGTTGTATCACTCTACCCCCACATTCTTGGACTGTGATTTTTCCCCTACATAATTTTAAAGACAGCCTATACATTTTTCACTACAAAATTGTCCTTCATTTATTGCCCCCATTTTATTTAGTTTTGTCAAAGATGGGTATTCCATTGCCATTTAAATATTGTAGATGCGTGAATTCAACAAAATAATCCAATATAGTACAGTAGTAGATAATAGTAGTGGGTTATCCATAGGACTGGCGATGTCAGAAGTTGTTGACTCGAGCCTTTCATAGCTCATCATATTAATATGGCTTTACTTTTTATACATTGTTTTCATACTTTTCTGCTGGATGGTTAAGACCAAGATAAAGCAAGACCTATATAACAAGAAATGTAACTTTTGTAACTGATAATGTCAGTCAAGTCCCCTCAGGATTTATCCAGAAACCCTGCACCAGTTTGTAGATCTTTTGTCAGTGTCAGCCATGTGGATGAGTCAAGACTACGGCTTGACCATTTGCTCTTTGTGAAGGCCGAGAGAATGTTTTCTCTCTAGGTGACTCCTTAGGCATATTCTACATCGTTGATCATTTTCCTTTGTTGCCCCATAATCTCCTTGAACAGAAAATTTGGGAAACCACTGAGTTACAGGATGTTACAGCACAGTTTCTCTTATGTCCTGTACATACAAAATAGTTAGGATAGATATACAGCTACTTTCTCTTAGTTCAATGAGAAGAAAGATTTGTACTAATAGTATTTAGATGAGGTATCATGTCTGCATCTTGCACTATGAAAAACTACTACCAAGACAAAAATATGCAATGTATTAATTATCGTAACTATCCTACTAACCTGTTTTGAAACTGTCTCATTGCTATTTATTTCTCAATAAAATTAACTTAAAAAGAGAAATGTTAAAAAATAAAAACACTTAACAACCTCAAAGAATACCGGATTCCCGAAGGATATCCTTCCTTTCTGTTTTCAAAATCGTTGATTATCATACCATTTTATACCTTTTCTACCACCAGGCTCCAGTTTGCAAATTCCAGCATGAATATGATACAGTTCCTATTTTTTATGCTATTCTAATTATTTAGTAAATGAATTGCCAAGAATCAAATAGCAAGGAAACAGTCATGTAATCCAATAGACTTCTACTTTTTATTACAAAATAAAAACAAAAAAATTACATAAAAATTACAAAAAAGTCATAACATAGGCTCCATTTTTACAGGTTTTAATAAATTAATGAGAAGTAAGTGAAAAAAATTAAAGATATCCAAGTAGTTTATCTAGCTGAGACTGGTGAATACAAAGCAGGCTAGCCTGCAGCAATCCATGTCAGTGTAAAATTAGAGATGATTAGGTTGAATTTAGAGGGCTGCTAAAAGCTACAGTAAAAATGAACTAGTCTTAGACTATTATAAGACCATTATGTATGCTACAGTACAAATCTAGAATGTTCCTCACAAATCTCCTACATTCAGAGGTGGCACTTTCAGAAGGTCACTGGGTCAGGAAGGCTATAGCTTCATCAGTGCTTTAATGCATGGATGAGAATATAATGGGATGGCATTATTGGGTGGAGATTAGAAACAGGACATAGAGGCAAGTTGAAGGAAGTAGCTGCAGAGGCCATGACCTTGTGGCTGGTGTCTGATCTCTGGCCTCCATTTATCCGGCTTTCTTCCCCTTCCACCTTCTGGCTTTCTATGTCAGTCTCTGTTTCCTGGCTGCCGTAATGTAGGCAGCTGGCCTCCCCTGCGACATTTCTGACTTTCAGAGGCCCTAAGAGCACTGCAGCCAGCTCACCATGGAGTAAAGCCATTGAAACTCTGAGTCTGAATAAACCTGTCCTGCTGTTAGGTAATACTCTCAGGTATCAGGTCACAGCAATGGAGAGCTGATTCACACTGTGTGTGTGTGTGTGTGTGTATGTGTGTGTGTGTGTGTGTGTGTGTGTGCAAACACACAGTTCAGAATCATAACCAGTGTTGAGCAAAATTAGCACAAGACACGAGTGGAGTCTGTCATATTGTCATCATTATCTATTCTCCAGAAAGCTCTGTGCATGATGCTATGAAATGCACAAGTAAATGCAACAAGAAAATAGGGCACTACAACTCTAAAAGTTTTGACTGTGGAAAGCAATTTTTTACTCTCTCAACGCATACATTCATATGCATCCTCAAAATTTCTGCTGTGTCATGCAAATTGGCCACGACAGGAAGACTGCCTTAATAATGCAAATCCTGAACTACAGAAGTTGTTGTTTTTTAATTGTATCTTCATTATTTTCCAGTAACTATAATAGTTGACCTTTGTGATGAAAACAAAGTTAAATTTTGACTGGTCCTCTGTATGGTTCGAATGTTACATTTTGAAGAACTGGTTTTATAATTGCATTCAACCCACAGAGAAGGTAAACCAAAAAAGAAACATTCATATCATCCAGATATGTTTCCACTTTGGTTCACAGAAGATTTTATTATTCTTTTCATTAAAAGATTAATTTTTGTTCCATTTTAAAAGTTGTCTCTTTGTTTTGAAACAGGTTTCACGCTGCAGTTCAGAGTGGCGTTGAACTCACCAGGTAGCCCAGGCTGGTCTCAAACTGACAGTGATCCTCCTGCCTCAGCTTTCCAAGTGTTGGGATTATAGGCATGGGCAACCGTGCCCAGTTTTACAAGTTTATTTTATGATTACTTGATAATAGCCGTTCTGCAAATGATATAGTGAGGCTATTTAAGGAGGAAGGACTTGCAATAACTAGACAAAATTAAGACAGGAAATGGTGATTTGGAGTAAGCAAGGGCAAAAAACATTGTGTTCCGGATAAAAATTCAAAGACAGAAACTGCTCTACAGTCCACATCATGGGGTCATTCCCTAGGACAGGGGAGCCCAGCACAGCCTCTAAGCTTTTCTGTTTCTCAAGCACAGAGCACAGATCACAGCACGCTACTTGAATCAGACATAATGGAATTTCATTCTCTGTTTCTCTCTGCCCTGCAAATCTCGCCAGCACAGTCACTTGTTTCCATTATGGGTTTGCTGTCTGTCTAATAGGCAGCAGTGGATCTCAGCAAGGGATTGATTGTGTGGTGTATGTTCCAAGGGGTAAATCACACGCAGATCAGGACTTAAGTGCAAAGAATTGCTCTGGACTCATTTTTGTTCACTTGTTAATAATCAGTATGTTGTCTGGTCACTTAATATTGAAACCAACAACAAAAACCCCACAGCCTCCACTGTTATCCTATTTTACCTACTCTTATCTGCAAGCTGTATTTAACTTCCTACCACATCTACCTTGTAGGCCTGATCTGATGGCCGTGTTACTCAGCAGGGAATCTACCATTCTAGTATATAGATACATAATAATAATCAAATATTAGACAGTCAGACTCCTTCACTGCGAATACAATAACAACACAAGTAAAAGTACTAGCACCAAGCTGCCTGAGATCTATGTTTAAAAACTACATGTTTGATATAACATCAACATTTTATTTGATCTTCTGAATTTTACCAATAATCTACTTGAATACTTAATTTTTTAAGTTTATATTTATTGAACTTTTCATGGGCTAGATATCGAACAACACATTTGACCATGTGAAAGCAAAGATGAGCCATAATTCAACCATAAATTGCATTATTCCTCTGCCTTCTGATTCCGCAGCTGTGTGCACCAGAAAAACTGAAAGGAGACAAATAGCAGGAGGAAATTAATAAATAAAATCAGCCCCTTTTTTTCAAAGAAGGATTCTAAACTTTATTTCTTCATAAGCAACTGCGGACCTACAGTACAAAAGAGAAAAGTGCTGAGGAGAAATGGGGTGAGCACATTCTATGTATATTTTTTGGCCAATTTTTTTTGTTGTTTTGTATTTAGTGCAGAGTCTACAGGGTCTCAATGCACAGATCACTCATCGTGATCTTCCCGTTTTCAGCCTCCCTAGCTCTGTTGGGCCAATTTTTGCTCTGTGGAAATCGACACCAAGTGTTTTCAGGTTTTCCAATATTTTAGGAAAAAAAATGGAAGTTAATATTTTAATTTGAAATCATCTGCCATTTAAATGTTGCCAACATGTTCACTTTACAAACACAACACACAAAGCAGTCCACACAAGCAGTGTGATCTTTGGAGTAAAGATTCCAAAAGCTTCCCCTGTGCAACAATGCACCAAGTAGAAACTGAGTTTCCTAAAAAGAAACCAATGAAGCTGGTGTGCAGCTGAGAAAGCCTGGACAGCTTGATTCGAGAGAGTCAAGCCCAAGGTGAGGATTTTACCTGTAACAAGATCTAGACGAGAAACTTGCCTGAACATGACCTGGGAAAAGAAAGGGTAGTGAGAAAACTGTTCCCTGGGCTTGCGGAGCTGCATGTGCTGCATCTGGCCTTTCTTTAGGCCGGATAGAACAAAGAGCTCTTTGGGTTAGGAACCTCGGGTGGGGAGTGAGGAGAAGGCCTGATAACAGGCGACAATACCATCCTTATGAACTTCTCGATGTCATGCAGGCACAAAGGGCAGGGAGGCTGGGAAAGGAAAAGCAAAGCAAAAGCTCCCAGCAAGATTACATGGACTGCTCAGGGACCACAGCACCAGGGGGGTGGCGCCAGCACCAAAGCAAGTTTCTTATTTCTAAAGTTGTTTCCTCCAGGGCAGTAATTTGCTCCCTTGCTGCTTTATTTATGTGCTTTGTTTTTACACACAGCTTTTGTTACTTGGGCCAAATAAGGGCAGATCCATTTGATGTGTCAGTTTCTACATTATAGGAGGTGATAAGGATATTGTAAGTAACTAACGAGTAAAATACGTCCCAACAGGTAAGTGAAGTAGTAGACCCTAAATGCAGCCATGTGGACACAAACTTAATAAATCATATATTAAAAATACAAGGGACAAGCTATGATACAAAATAGTACAGGACTACATTTCCTTAGGAATATGGTTTAAGAGATTTTAATCATGATTATAGCCTTAGGACCAGCCAGATAGCTCAGTGGACTAAAGAACCTGCTTAGGGAGTGCAGCTCTCGGGGTTCAATCCCGGGCGTGCTGTGCTGGCCCAGCCCCCAGGGTGTGCTGGAGACTGGGTGTGGGGATGCACACCTGTAATCCCAGCCCTTTGGAGGCTGAAAACAGGAGAATCACTGAGTCCAATCTGTGTAGTGAGACCCTGTGGACCCTGTACTAAATACATTAAAGAAAAATTGTGTTCTATCTGAATGTAC